>VSMD01103968.1:0-114474 GCA_008750895.1 Mirza zaza
ACAAACATATGAAAAAATGCTCACCATCTCTAATCATCAGGGAAATGCAAATCAAAACTACAACGAGATATCACTTAACTCCAGTGAGAATGGCCTTCATCAAAAAGTCTCCAAATAACAAATGCTGGCGTGGATGCGGAGAGAGAGGAACACTCCTACACTGCTGGTGGGACTGCAAAGTAGTTCAACCTCTGTGGAAAGCAATATGGAGATACCTTAAAGCGATACAAGTGAATCTACCATTTGACCCAGCAATCCCATTACTGGGCATCTACCCAAAAGATCCAATGACCCTCTACAAAAAAGACACCTGCACTCGAATGTTTATAGCAGCACAATTCATAATCGCAAGGCTGTGGAAACAGCCCAAGTGCCCATCAATCCAAGAATGGATTAATAAAATGTGGTATATGTATACCATGGAGTACTATTCAGCTCTATCAAGTATTTTTTAAATTAACGTGCATACATATTTTAGATACAATGCTATTGCATACAATAAATAGGCTACAGTATTTTGCAAACATAAATTTTATATGCACTGGAAAAAAATTGGGTGATTCATTTTGTTACAATGTTTGCTTTATTGCAGTGGGCTGGAACTGAAGCACAATATCTCTGACATATGCCTGGTATGTCAGAGTAGGACTGTGCCTATCTGCCACAGTAGGACTGTGCTTTTTTCCTCATTATTCAAATCAAATGTTAACTATTCATGAAAATGGATGTCTAAGGATCCAAAGAGAAAAGTGCTAATTATCTCAGTTCCTCTATATGGAAAAATCTTTTTTTTTTTTTCTATTTCTGTATTTTTTTCTTCTCTACTTTGTCAGATTTTCCCTCTCCTTTTCTCTCCTCCCCTCTTCCTCTTTCTCCATTCCTCCTTTTTTTCTCTCTTTCTTTCTTCTCCAATTTCTTCTCTCTTTCCTTCTGTTTCTTCCCTCTCTCTTTTCTTTCTTTTTACAGTAATTTATTGCTTCCAATAAATATTCATTAGAACATCTGCTCATAATTTAATCAGGTCCCAAGTCCGGGTAGAAAAGTAGTGGAGATTGAAGTAAAGGTATGTGTTTTTTCACCAAGACCTAGAATTCACCAACACACCTAAGCAATGAAGGCAATTACCGGCAAGTGGCATTCACTGTCACGTGGCAGGGAGAAAGGCCACTTGCCAATTTATCTGATCCTCCTATCACCATAGCTTTTCTCTCTACTTTCAGGCACTACTTTCTTTTGCTGAGTTTTGTCAATCTTTATGCTTTTTCCCCTTCCATTTTGCTAAAAAAAACTATGTATTTGCTCATTATTCAATATGAGACCTATTTTTTTTAACTCTATACTATCACAACATAGCAAAGGAAAAATTGTAAACAGTCATCACAAAAATGTGACCTAGCCTCAAACATGGAAATCCTTTAACCTACTCCTTCATTCCCCTTCTTGAGTTTAATTTCTGGCTCAATTTTCCCCCTAGTAAGCATAGCCATATCTGCTGCAACCTGCCTGTTGTAGCTACTGTGCCTTCCCTGCAGGCTGGCCTTGGTGTCCTACCTGAGGGTTACTGAACCCCTGATCGCCATACCTTTCCCAGGCAGGGGTGCTGCACCTAGATTACTTGGACAACCATACCCTTTCCTACTCCCACTGTATAACAATAGCCCTATCACCCTAATAACCAGGGTGAATAGCACCTGTTACGTTGTGATTTTCCTCCTTGCCTGATATTCCCTTGGCACTTTGAAGGGCCATGGAAGTGTGCCACTTCCTTTTGGTGTCTCTAGTTTCAGATGAAAAATCATCAGTAATTCTAATTGTTCTTCCCCCGTGGATCAGGTGTTATTTCTCTCTTGCTGCTCTCAAGAGTTTGGTGAAGTATTTCTGTGTTTTTGTACATTTCCTAATTAATTTTTATTTTAGTTTTTTATTATTGAGTTTTGAGAGCTCTTTATATAGACTAGATTTTTTTGTTTGTCTTTAGTTTTCAGAATTTTGACTATGATTATTTTTCTTTTTTGGTTTTATCCTATTTGAAGTTTGCTAAGCTTCTTAAATATTTATGTCTTTTGATAAATTTGGGGAATTTTCAGCCATTGTTTCTTTGAGTATCTTTATACCCCTTCCCTCTTTCTAGGCTCTAGAATTTTTTTTTTATATTCCCATAGGTCCCTGAGGATCTGTTCATTATTATTATTATTGTTATCATTATTATTGTATTTTGCAGTACACTTTCTCTGTTTCAGATTAGGTGATTGGTACTATACTATTATTTTCCTTTTGTCTTTCTCTTTCCTATCCTGATGTTAAGCCCATTTATTAAGTTTTTTTTTATTTCAGTCATTGTACTTTTCAGTTATGAAATTTTCAATTGGTTATCTTTTGTATCTTCTATTTTCTTTGCCAATGCTTTCTATTTTTTTTTTTTCATTTTTTTAAACATGTTTAAAATGGCTCTTTAAAGCATCTTATAATAGCTGTTTTGAGTGATTTGTCTTATAATATCTCTGTCATCTCAGCACTGGTGTCTATTGACTATCTTTTTTCATTAAAGCTGAGATGTTCTTCTTGGTTCTTGGTATGAGGAGTGATTTTAGACTGATGCCTAGACATTTGGGGCATTATGCTAGGAGAATTTGAAGGTTCTTTAAACCTTGCAGTTTTAGCTGGCTTCTTCTGAAACTTTTCCTATGAGAGGAGGGGTTCATGCCGTCTTTTTTCTTCTAGATAGGGATAGAAGTCCCAGTTTCCCACTTGGCTTCCACTGATATGTCATTGGCTGGGAGCAGTAGGAATTTCCCTCATTACTGCTCTCATTGGGACTCCGCTGACACAAAGGGCATGGGGAAGGGGGAAGAGGCAATAGTGGCCTTTTTTTTTTTATTAGGTTGGGGTGGTAGAAAGTTCTGGTTCCCCACTAGGCTTCCTGTGACACTCAGAGAGCAAGGAAAGGGATGCCTGATTCTGCTGAATAAATGTGGTCAACCTCGGAAAGGACTCTGACCATGGATGAGGCAATTATCTGCCTCTTGCTAGTGGAATACAGATTTCTGAATACTTGTAAATTTAATTCAGCCCATTTCTTTCTGAACATTATTAACTCATACACATTCATGCTCCTCAGACAAATTTTAAGTATCTCCACCTTCAATATATTCTATATTTTTAATAAGCCCACAAGGATAAGTGGAATGACCACAAGATTTTAAAGAAAAATATAGGAATGGGAATTATTGTTCACTATTATAAATCTTTTCACTATTTTAGTATCCAAAAGTACCATTAAAGAGTCAACAGTTTTTCTCAGGAAAGACAATAATGGAGGCACAAGAGATAGAAAACTATGATAATAATAATAGTAGCCTATTCTTTAAATAATCTGTTCTTATTTAAAATGATCCTTGTTTATCATGAGATCAAATAATGCTAATGTTTAAAAAGTATAAAAATATTGCTTTGCCCCATTTTATAAAATATAGATGAAATATCCCACACAATACATACTTGAATTGCCACATCAAGTCATTGAGAAAAAAATTCAAGTACTAAACAGTATGCTTGAAAAGAGGTAGCACACTAAGTAACTACTTAGGAGACCTGATGCTGAGCTCTTCCTCTGAGGAGTTTTCCCACTAAGGAACATGGTAACGTTGCCAAATATGTTTCTTGATCTGTAAATGAAAAGCATGGATTAAGGGAGTCAATGCCTGGTACAACTTTAATATTTTATACATTGAAGTAAGGATAAAATGATTACATTTAAGCATGTCATTGGAGCTTAGTTCCAATTATGTGCCTGTGGAATTGTGGAATACAAAGTCAGACACTGCTTTCAGAGTAATAAAATGTTTTGTATCGCAGGGGTGAGGGACCATTGGCTTCATTCTTTGAAAAATTCTTTTTTTTTATTGTATCAGTGAAGTTTCTTCATAGAAACAGACCAGTGAGGTGAGGGGAGAGAAAGATTGAGATTTATTTTAAGGAATTGGTTCATGCAATTGTGGTGGCTGGCAAGTCCCAAATCTGCCAGGATGGTGGACTGTAAACTCAGACAGGATTTCTGCCTACATAACACTCGTGAGGCCAAATTGCTGCTTCTCCTGGAAATCTCAGATCTTTCTTTCACAGCCGTCAGCTGAGTGAATAGACCTGCCCACACTATCAAGTGTAATCTCCATTACCTAAGGTTAATTGATAGGAGTTGTTAATCATTTATACAAAATACCTTCAAGGTTACACATGGATTAGTGTTTGACCAAAGAATTGGGCACTGTAGCCTGAGCCAGGTTGACATATAAAATTAACCATCACAGTGATGATGTGTATGAATTATAGTACCCGTTATTTGGCACCTAAAATATCTTAGAAATTATTCTTGGTGATTCAAATAAGTAGCCTTATGTAATCCTCAGACAACCTCACAAATTATATATTGCTATAATATTTTCACTCGAGACATGAGGAAGTTGACTCTGAGGAAAAAAAAAAAACTTCCCACAGTCACAAATCTAATAAATGATATAGTCAAGATTAAAATTCAGGTTTACTTGATTACAAGATGGGACAAAATACTGAAAAAAAACTCAGAAAATACAGATTCAAGTGCTTACTTTCTCACTACATAGCTTTTGAACTTGGGGCATGTCACAATCTTCCTTTATAACGTTAGAGTTTAAACTGGATGCACCCTAAAAATTGCCTGTGATTCTATTTTACAGCTGTACACATTCTACCTGCCTTTCTTTTAAACCGTATTCTTGCCTTTTAAAGAGTGAACATTTCACAGGAATTTGGGTTGGGCATTTTCTCTTGAGCCATGCAATGAACATTTTGTGCTAGTTGATTATTCAATTATAATAGAGAAGAGTCAAAGCATTATAAGGAATTATGAATCTACACATTGAAGGGAATCCTGTGATTCTGTTTTGCCTATCAGCCTTTCCATCTGTACTGTATTATAATGAAACAAAATACAATTTAATGGGTAGGGGACCACATGAACTGAAGCAAACACTAAGAATGGCTGATGCCAGATGGTGAATTTTGCAGAGCTTCACTCAACACATTTTTTTCTCCCTAGGTGTCTTGGCCCAGTATCTACTTACCTCAGTAACAGAAAGCAAATTTTTAAGACCATTACCTCCTGCTGAACCAATGCAGTTATGAAGTAGCAGGCTGGATTCTTTTTATCTCATACATCAACTACAACAGTGTCAGCTAAGTTCCATTTCCAGAATCTTTATTACTGCTGATGATGTCAGAGAAAAAGAACATAGCTTGATTAATAGATTGCAGGTGGAATTTACAACACTGGCAGCTGAAAATGATCTTTTGATTTATAAACTAAGAACATTCAATGTAAAAGTCACTGAGAGTGAATAAATATGCTCAGAACATACCAGATCACTTTAGGAAATCGATTTTCTATTTATAATTACAATTTAAATGCCTTTAAAAAGCTCTTTCCCTTGCTGTTTTGCAAGTGGTTTTAGTCTTCAAGAATCATTTGCCTTTCTGAGCAGAAGTGTTGTAGAGAGTCCTTCCACAAGGCCCTATCCCTGCCTTTATGAATAACTTATTCTCATTTCAAGACAATGGAGCATGTGTGTATGTGTGCACTGTAAACACACAAACACACAGCACACATACAGAAATGTGAAAACCTGAAAGATTATCTTCTGTAATTCAAATTAGGATTGATGACAGTAATGTTGTTTGTAATTAGGGTATTTATTTCCTCCGAACTTTTTTTAGAGTCTATACAAACCAGCTTCTGACTGTTATCCTAGTCTTCTTCTCTGCTGCCTGTGTAATAATAATATAAAGTTTAACATTTTATTTTCTGACTTTAAATCTTCATTCCTAGGAGGCATAAATAAAGCTGTATATTATTTCTTGTTTAAAGTAGAGACAACTAGTGTTACCTAGTGACCTCATAAAAGGTACACACTCTCTTGGAGTGAAGGTCAAGGTCACTCAATTGCTTGTAAGGTTTGTTATACCATCACCTTTTATTAATACGTAGGCATCCCAGTGGAAAAGCACCTAGCATGTTACTCTTCACAAGGAAACTAAAAAATGAATTAAACAGTGTTATTCTTTTGAAGAAGAACTCTTGGGTATTTACTTATTAATATGTTATTTGTCTTAGTCTGTTTTGTGTTGCTATAAAAGAAAACCTAGGACTGGGTAAGCTATAAAAATTAGAAAGGTTTATTTGGCTAATAATTCTGATGTCTGTAAAAGTTCGAGATTGGGCATCTGGTGAGGGCCTCAGGCTGCTTTTGTTCATGGTACAAGGTGAAGGGGAGCAAACACTAAGAATTGCTAATGCCAGCATGTGCAGAGATCACATGGCAAGTGAGGGAGCAAGAGGGGAACTTCAGGGGATGTGCCTGGCTCTTTTTAATATCCAGCTCTCTCAGGTACTAATGGAGTGAGATCTCACTCACCCACAAGGATCAGCATTATTCTACTCATCCACCATTACTCTATGATCCACTTCCAGGACCCAAACGCTTCTCATTAGAATCTCACTTACAATACTGAGATCAAATTTTAATGTGAGATTTAGAGGGGACAAACATCCAAACCATAGAATTATTGAAAGTACAAAAATCATGTTGAAAAACAGATATCACTTAAATATTTCTGCGGTTTATTCTTATTTTTCAATTTTTTTTTTTATTTGAAACAGAGTCACTCTCTCTGTTGCCTGCACTAGAGTGCTGTGGCATCCATCTAGCTCATAGCAACCTCAAACTCCTGAGCTCAAGTGATCCTCCTGCCTCAGCCTCCTGAGTAGCTGGCACTACAGGTATGCACCACCACATGTGACTAGTTTTTCTACTTTTAGTAGAGATGGGGTCTCGCTCTTACTCAGGCTGGTCTCAAACTCCTGAACTCAAGTGATCCTCCCTCCTCAGCTTCCCAGAGTGCTAGGATTATAGATGTGAGCCACCACAGCTGGCCTCAAATTTATTTCATAATTGACATATACGCTATATGTATTTGTCATGTACAGCAAAATTTTTTGAAGTATAAGACAAATACTGCACGATCTCACTCATACGTGGAATTTTAAAAGTTGATCTCATAGAATTAGAGAGTAGAATGGTGGTTACTACAAACTGGAGTGGTGGTGGTGGAGAAATGTTGGCCAGAATATACATAATTACAATTAGATGGGTGAAATAAGTTCAAAAGATTTATTGTACAGCATAGTGACTATAGTTAGTGATATTATTTAATTATTAATCAATATATTTAATATGTATGATATATTATTTAAAAATTCTAAAAGAGTGGATATTAAGTGTCCTCACCACAAAAATGCTAATTATGTGAGTCCACTCTTTTTCAACACTTTTCACTTATTTTCCTACTGACATATAAAAATCACATACATTTATCATGTATAACATATTGTTTTGAATATGTATACATTGTGGAACTGCTAAATTGAGCTAGGTAACATATGTGTTATTTCACATACTATTATTTTTGTGTATGAGAGTCCATTCTTTCCTCAAACTGCTCTAATTTTACTTTCTTTATTGACTCTGTAACAACCCTCACCCTCCTCTTTTTGGAGTTAGTGGAAATGGTTTGTTCATTCATTATCATTTCTTTCATTTATCTGACATTTCTTGATTGAAATTCAGATGCTCAACTTTCCCTGCAATGGAGTATACGTCTGTATAGTGTCAGAAATGTGCTGCTTGTATTAGAGAGGGTTGGTTTCCAGAAGACATGGAGAAAGCATGCTTCTGTGCATTAGAGATAACCTTCAGAATTCTCTATATTATTATATGGTATCAGTACATCAATGTCCATGTTAACTTAAAAAATATAGTTGCATGTGCCCTTGGACTTACCCCAAACAAGCTTTAAACACCTCAAATCTATAGATAGGATCACTGACTACTTCTTTCAGAGCTTAAATTATTTTTTCACTACAATTCTCCATGGTTATTCTACACTTAATATACAATGATTTTTTTAATTTATCTAAAAATAGCCTATCTAAATTTTCCTACTCAGTCCATAAACCACTCAGAGGTATAGCCCATATACCTCTCAGTTAACAGAATTGGATGTGAAGGAAACTTAAGGTTATGTTCTATTATCTCAACTTAATTTTGAGCCACAATCCCACTGGGTTAGTATGACGTTCATCTTAGTCTTTGGAAGAGAAAGAGTTTGCCCTGATTTGTAATGTTTCAAGTTTTTGTCAAGGTCTGGATGGGCTTATACACCATCAAAGCATTAATGGACAGGAGCCCGCCTGGTCTTTGAGTCATCCATCCTCAAGTCAGCATGGACATAAGCCACCACTTGAACATAACCTTCAGGCCCAGCACCCTCTCATGCTGCATTCCATACTATCATGGGCACAGGAATGTACCTGAAATACACCTTGAGGTCATATTAGTCTAAATAGACTGTGAAATCTTGTCACTTCCTCAGTGGGCCGCCAGAGAGAATGTGTGGTTTACTAGTAAACAGCTCACTAAAAACAAAAAGCCCTCATTCGTAGCATTTGTCAATTTCTGTTTGTAAATACTCCCACTCTAGTCAATTTCAAGCTGCCAGTGTAAAGTCACTGAGCCAGAAATGTGCAAAATTAGCACCTGAGAGTTGGTTGAAGATGGATACAGCATACCACTGTGTCCACTCCATCCCCTTTTCTCATCACTGCACCTTTCCCCACCCAGATTGGAGAAGTGGCTAAGAGAAGGTGAGGAGGGGACTCATTTTTGTCTAGACAATGCTTCTAAGACATTTTTTATCTGCCCCAACCTCTAATCCTATTCTTTTTTGGAGTTTAGGCTTTGGCACAAAACACAAGAATATTTGTAGGGCATTTCTATCTTCCATGTTACTGCAATTCCTTCCCTAGTCCAGAAGCAAATAGCTAAACAACTGCTTAAATGAGAAGGTGTGGATGGAGGGAGGAGAAATATTTAATTATTCAATAATCCTGTCACAAAGTTTTTAAGATAACAGGGCTTCAATGGCTTAAGCAAATAATTCAGAGTGCCTTTATTTCAATATAAACTTTATGTTTTAGAGTAGTTTTAGGTTCAGAGCAAAATTGAGAGGCAGGTACTGAAATTTCCCATATACTCTCTGCCCACACATAAGCACAACCTACCCCACTATAAACATCTTGCCCCAGAGCAGTACATTTGTTACAACTGGTGAACCTACACTGACACATCATTATTACTCAAAATCCATGGTTCACATTAGGGCTCACTCTTGATGGATGGATTTTGACAAACATATAATGACATATATCCACCATTTTAGAATGGTACAAAATAGTTTCACTGCCCTAAATATCCCCCATGTTCCACCTACTCATGCTTTCTGCCCCCAACTCCTGGCAGCCACTGATCTATTCCCTACATAATTTGGTCTTTTCCAGAATGTCATATATTTGGAATCCTACAGTATGAATCCTTTTAACATTGGCTTCTTTTACTTAATAATATGCATTTAAGTTTCTTCCATGCCTTTTTATTTCTTTTTAGTCCTGTAGAGTAGTCCCTTATAGAGATCGACCACAGTTTATTTATCTATTAACCTCCTGATGGACATTTTGGTTGCTTCCATGTTTGGGCAATTATGAATAAAGCTGCTATAAAATCCATGTGCAGGATTTTTGTATGAAAATAAGTTTTCAATTCTTTTGGTTAAATACCAAGGAATGGGATTGGTGGATTACATAGTAACGGTATGTTTAGTTTTATAAGAAACTGCCAAACTGTCTTCCAAAGTGGCTATACCATTTGCATTCCCACCTGCAATGAATGAGAGTTGGTGTTGTCAGTGTTTTGGATTTTAACCACTCTAACAGGTGTATAATTGTTATTTTAATTTGCATTTTCCTAATGACATGTGATATCGAATATCTTTTTTTCCCAAGTTTTTCTAAGGCCATTTTTTGGAAAAATGAAATAATTTTTACAATGTGGGTTTCATGATGTAAGGTTTCATAAGGAACTCAATTATAATGTTGAGACTGAATAAGATATACATACTTTTGAAGAATATGAACAAAAATTATTTCTTTACATAACGGCATCTCAACTCTAAGCTGGATCTATGTAGCCCAAGTGACTGACAGGAACAGCAAAATTCCCTGAGTCCGTCAGTCGAGAGCACTGTCACTGCATGATAAAGGAAGGGGTTTTCTTATTCTCCCGTTTTCTCTTTCTCTTTTTAAAGGTACTTAAAGACTATTTCAGGAAATCTCCTTTTAGAGCAAGAAAGCTCAGAGAAAAACGACATATTACAAGCAGTTCTAGGGAATTGGAAGATGAGCACACCTCCTAAAGTTCCACAGTTTTCCCAGATCTGTACAGTAACTAATCAAAAAATTCACTAAAGACATACAGAAATATATGTGATGAAGTTTTATCTAAACTATGAGAAACTGTAGACCAAGATTGAGAATTATCTGTAGCGGCATAATAGTCTTTATCTGATGCAGTTTGGTATGGATCAGCAAAGACAGAGATAACTAGGTTGTAGAGCCAGGAAAAGAGAGAAGGAAACCTAGGCAAGGCCAAAACAAGGACATTTAATTCCTGAAATTGACACCAGCCCATATACACTCTCTATTACTAAATCCAGTCTATATTTAGGTTTCAGTTCTTCAATCTATAACGTTGGTGCAGTTGTTACACTACAACAAAGATCTTATGTTGTCTTTATAAATGTAAGAATTAAAAGCAGAACATTGTGGTTATCTTAGTCAGCTTGGGCTGCTGTAACAAAATAACATAGACTGGCTGGCTTAAATACAAGCTTCTCACAGTTTTGGAGGCTGGGAAGTCCGAGATCAGGGTGCTGAGTGATTCATTTCCCAGTGAGGGTTCTCTTCCTGGCTTGCAGACTGCTGCCTTCTTACATGGTAAAGAGAAAGAGAGAGAGGAAACAAGCTCTCTGGTATCTCTTCCTATAAAGGCATGAATCCCATCATGAAAGACCCTATCCTCATGATCTCATTGAAACCTAATCACCTCCCAAAGGCCCTATCTCCAAATACCACCACGTTGGGGGTAGGGCCTCAACATACAAATACAACATACATACGATTCAGTCTATAGCAGTGGTTAACGCCTCATGCTTTGGGGACAGTTGGACCTAGGTTGGAATCCTACCTTAGCCACTGGTATCTGTGAGCCATCGGGCAGGTTAATTACCCTCCAAAAGACATTCCTCTGTAAAATGAGGGTAAAACTAACTACCAGATGGAGTCATTGTGAGAGCTATCTATGATAAATGAAGATAAAGAGCTGGATATGAGGACAAGGCAAAAAGCACATACCCAGGAAATGGTATCGTGGCAGACGGTCTCCAAGATGCCCCTGTCATGCTCACCTGCTCCTGCTGGGGCTTATTGCTACAGACTAAATGTTTGTGGGCCCCAAAATCCATATGTTGAAATTCTCACCCCCAGGATGGCCGTATGAGGAGGTGGGGCTTTGGAAGGTGGAGCCCTCATGAATGAGATTTGTGCCTTTATTAAAGGGGCCCCGGTGAGCTCATCTACCCCTCCCAGAACGAGGACACAGTGAGAAGGTGCTGTCTATGAGAAGATGGGTGCTTAGCAGACAATGAGTCTGCTGAAACCCTGATCTTGGAAATCCCAGCTTCCAGAACAGTGAAAGACAAATATCTATTGTTATAAGCCACCTAGTCCATGATATTCTGTTGTAGCAGCCCAAAGGGACTAAAATGCTCATGTACTGGCTCCCCACAGTGAATAGAACTGACCTGTGACCCCCAGAGGACACTGCAGAAATGAGGGTGCTTGACTTCTGATATCAGGTCATAAAAACACTGTGGGGCTTGCCTCATCCTCTCTTGGAGAACTTGCTCTGCAGGAAGCTGTCAGGCCGTGAGGACACTGAAACAGCCCTATGCAGAGTCTACATGTGTGGTGAGCTGCTGAGGCCTCCTGCCAACAGCCAGAACCAACCTGCCTGGGACCTGAGTGAGCTACCTTTGAGCTGCTCTTCCAGCCTCAGTCAAGCCATCACGTGAGTAGAGCCTCAGCACCCTCCTGAGTGATCCCGAACCAGAACCACACAAGCAGGCCTCTGCTGAGTTTCTGGCCCTCTGGAATTATGTGAGATAATAAATGTTTATTGTTGTTGTGAGTGGCTAAGTCTTGGGGTAATTTGTTATGCAGCAATAGGTGGCCAATGCAGCCATCACTGCTCTTGCAATGACTGCTACTGTGAGAGGCACTTGGGAGACCCAAGTGATACTTGGGATCAAAACTGTGTTATTCCAGGGCACTGTCCTGCTTCAGTGTCTCCTTAATGTATTCATTAATTTCACCATATCAAAAGCACAGGGCTAAATTACCTCTGCAGTCATCTCCTCTTCTGTGTGGGAGCATGGATGGCCAACAGGATTCCTTGTCTTCTCTCCTACGAGAACGTTTCTGGAAATGCCTCCGGTCAGAGTCTCCAGGACCCAGCCTGGGCTGGGATCAAAACAAAACCAACAGTGTGAGTGATCTTGAGCTGTTTCCAGAATCAAAAATCAAAAATGGAAGAAATCATTTGAATTAAAAAGTAGAAAAATGACAGATGTAGCCAGTACAGCAGCCTGAGAGACCAATAGAGGAGCTGAGGAGGTGGCACCAGGCCTGAGGACATGCTGTCCAGCTCTCTTTCCTGTTCACCGAATGTTCTGCGGAGGTAAGGCCCTGCTATGGCATTCTCCACATGTGCACACATGTACACATGCAGGCACGCAGGCTGAATTAGCTTCCATATTCTCACATATTGGTTTTCAGTCAGTTCTCTCTCTCAGGAAGCAACGAGGAAAATTCGCCATCAGATTTGACAGACCATGAGAAAGAGGAACAACAATTATTCTTTTGTAGGTTTTCAAGGCACTGGTTAGCAGTCTCTTCACAAGCTGTTTCTGAAGAGCCAGTGGGGCACATCTGAATCAGAAATTCAAACCAAAGTCCATATTTGTCAATCAACACTGCATGTGAGCACTTTGCACTTCTTGGATTATTATTATTCTTCCACATCCAGATCTGGTCTCAAGTCAGGACTATCAGCTAAAACTTCTAGACAAAGCCCTCTGAGAGCCATCAGCAACCAGGTCAGCAAAGTTCAGCCAGAGATTTTCAAATGGAAAAGTCCAGACCAGGCATCCTCTTACTTCTGTCATCTCTGGCCTCTTGCCGACCAATTCAGGTTTGGTGCCTTGGCTACTTTTGAAGACAAGTTTGCACAGAAATGTTTTATCTCCAAGAAGAATCACCAGGAATAAGCATCTTTGTATGCATTGTTTCATCCATATTTTAAATTATTTCTTAGGATATGCTTCGATCCCAAGGGAAATTCAAGAATTACGATTATCCTAGAATCTTGATTCCTGCTGCCACATTCCTTTCCAGAGAGTGCTGGAGACCAGAGCTTCTCACACCTCTATATGCATTGGAGTCACCTGGGCTGCTTGTTAAAAACGCAAACTGGTTCCTGAATATCTTTTTATATGCTTATTGGGTATCTGTATCTCTTCTTTGGTGAGATGTCTGTTTAAATATTTTGCCTATATCTTAATCTGATTGTTTATTTTTTTGTTCAGTTTTAAGTATTCCTTGTGTATTTTGGATAACATTCCATTATCAGATTGGTCTTTTGCAAATATTTTCTCCCAATTTATGACTTGTTTTCTCATTCACTTGACAGTATCTTTCACAGAGCATAAGTTTTTAATCTGAATGAAGCTCAGCTTACCAACTATTTCTTTCATGGATTATATCTTTGCTGTTATATCCAAAAACTCATCACTATGTCCAAGTAATCTAGATTATTCATCTATTTTATCTTCTAGGAGCTTTATAGTTTTATGTTTTACATTTAGGTTTATGATCTATTTTAATTTTTGTGAAGGTGTGAGGTTGTGTCTAGATTCATTTTTTGGATGTGAATGTCCAGTTGTTCCAGCACCATTTGTTGAAAAAACTATATTTTTTCACTATATTGCCTTTTCTTCTTTGTAAAAGATCACTTGACTATATTTATGTGGGTATATTTCTGGGCTCTCTAGTCTGTTCCATTAATCTGTCTATTCTTTCACCTCGGGTTCCTTATTTATAATCTCTATTTTCTTCTTTATACATTGGAACCTTGAACCTTGCAAACGTTGTCCTATAATTATGTCTGCATTGTAAATTGGCTCCCCAGTTGTCAATCCTAACTAAATACAATTAAGATATAAGTACCCACCTTTCCTCTGCAGCCTATTCTTATGCTTAGCATTTAAGGCAAATATATAAACAATTTATCAACAATAAAATCTGCATAACCAATCCTCTTTTAAAAGCTACTACAATTTTTGCATTCTTAAGTCCCTAGAAGAAATCCTTATTATGAGTCCTCTTAATACTACTGTATTGCAATAGTAACATTATCCAGGAAGGGGTAAGTCTCAGCAATCCTATTGCGGTGGTTTCCTCTTGGGATTGTTCCATTGGAATACCGCTTTGCCTACCTGCCTGGCACTGCAGTGGTCATCTCACTCTTGCACATTGCCCTCTGCAGTGACCATGATATTATCAATATAAGAATCTTGCAGATTCTTATAGTGGAGGTTTTTGCTTTCCCTTGCCATGTTCTATGTTCCTACTAAGACTTGCTTTTCATGATAATTTAAAAGGAGCACTAAAGTTAATCTGGAGACACAGGATAAAATTCAAGTTTTGTTCAAATTCAATTTATTTTCCTTCAGTAACCTGGAAACAGTACCTAACACTTTTTTAATCTCATTTTGAATTTTATTTAACAAGCAATGGTGATATCAGAGGGAATGGTCTAAATAAGAAAGGGTAAAACTGCTTTTTTATCTCTTTGGGGTGGGGGGAATGAAACCTACATCCCTGTCTCAGGCCAGTGGTCAGGAGGGGCAGGGGAGTGTCCTTTGTTCTTTGTACCTCAGGAGATGGCTCAATGGAACTGTTCAGGGGGAGGTCCAGGGCAGAGGTCACAGGATTGTTGCTGGAGATGGGACGGACCAGAATGTAGTTAAATAGCAAAGAGCCTGAAGCTGAAAGCCCTCCCTTCAAAGGCTTCGTATGTTCTGCTTATGATGAGGATGATGGCATTTTAAGACGGGAGTCTCTATCCTCCTCATTTGTGGGCACATTATTCTCATTCTTCTGATGCAGCCTAGAGGACAAATGCCAAACTTTCAGTCACAATGGTGTTTTTATGCCTTGTTTGGGTTTGTTCAAAATGCTTTTCAAAAATTATATATGGAATCTATATGCTAATGTGCTTCAAAATTATTATTCAAATGTTGATAATTCATTATGATTACAAAGACACAGAAAATGATATTATTGATTCAGTCATGTAGAAATAATTAAGGATATAATGTTTGAGCATGTTTAGACTTTTTTTTTTTTTACCATATACATCTTTTTCTGTTTCTATGAGAACTGAAGGCTACTAGAAGGAATTACCACAAAGAAACAGACCCTTAAGGACTCCTTACTCCATAAATATTCTATTCTTCTGATATATTTCTGAACCCCAGCATATATTAAAGATGATAGGAGATATTTTTTCCTCAAATGGAGTGTATATGCTGAAATTTGAACATTTCCAAATGAATAATGACAATTAAAGGCATATAAAGACTTTAAGTGATAAGGTGTTTTGTAGGCACTTCGAATACAAACTGTTTCTATGTGAAGTTACCACAGTCTGCTGGCTTGCTCCTCACCCTACTCTTCCGCTGACGTTCAAATTGGGATTTGATGTCCTTTAGTTCATCTGCTCAAATAAGAAAATTGTTAACTTTGCCTTTCCTCCCCTGCCTCTCAGATTCTCTTGATTCTGCTCTCCTATCCCCACTGCCATTGCTCACTGTCTCAAACCCGATAACTCTCACCCAGACTATGGCAGAAATGTCTTAGTTCTTGGTCTCTCTGCCTCCTGCAGCCTCCACCCCCATCTGTCCTCCTCTCCACTCCTCAAAGTAACCCATGCAAAAAACACAGATCCAGAAATATCCTTTCCCCCTTTAAAAATCATCAGTATCACCCCCATTTTCTTTAAACTACATTTCAAACCACTTAAATAAATTAGCATGGCATTTGAGACCTGTTTCAATATAGTTCCCAAATAACTTTTTCAGCAATCTCTCATTGTCACACCCTCCACAATATTTGCTATTTCCTCTGGAGCATTCTATGTCAAAATTATTTTCCCATTCTTTCTTGTCTCTGAGCCGGGATGTGCATTTTACTATTTAAACATGATTTGAAATTTTAAATGCATGTAGAGAGGACCGAAAGGGATCTGAAGCCTGTGAGGACTATTTGACAAACAGGGGTTTCTGTCAGTGGTAGTAATAGTGGTTGTCTTTTGGCAGAGGACTTGTTGTCTGTTTGATCTAGAGACAATAAAAGGAGGATTGATGGCTGCCTTTTAATATTTAAAAGATGTCATGGAGTGAATGAAGTAGACTGACTCTTTGTAATACAACAGAATTTGAATAAACAAGTAGAATTTATAGAAATGCAGTCTTTTGCTGATTTTTTCCAAAAGAAAAGACCATTTTAATTGGCATTAGAAAAAAGGGCATTGGTGTTTTTCTAACCTAGTCCCTCTATATACAAGCTTTCTTTAATCCTCACTACTCTATACAGTACTTTTAAAAATGCTTACTCATAAGAACAGAAGATTTCAGAAAGGTTTAAGCAGTGGAGCTAAGACTTAAACTCTAAATTGACTCACTCAGAATGAAGTGTGTGTCCTTACCACCATGATATGAGCTGCCAACTGCCCATTTATTAAAGATATGATAAAAAGGGTTTCTTCACTGGCAGGAAGAAAGAAATCTGTGGTTTAAAAAAAAAATCTCTTTCCATATTAATATTTGATAATTTAATTCACTGGTAAGATTGAGATTAGATTTTAATTTCTAGATTTTTTGTTTTTTTTTTCAAATGTATTGTTAAAAGAGGCTATCAAGTAAAACAAGTCCCTGCCCACTCCAGGAAATATTAATCCAAGGAAATTGATGTAAGTTTTCCTGCTTCGTGCTCTTATGCACCTTCCCAAGGTCTTCTAGTAAGATCCACTTTAGGAGATTAATGGCAATATATTTTCATGACATCTATAGTGCAGAATTAGCCTCTGTAATGGCACTTATGTACCTTGATCATAAAATTCAGTGCTCCAAACTCACTACTTCAGGTTCTTCAGTGGCTAACTGATAAATTCTCCTTTGATACTAAACTTGTCAAAAGGCTTACAAAACTTCTTTGAAGAAAAGTTCCCAGAAAGCATTTCCTTTCTTTTAAATTGTTCTGCACGTTTCACAATATATAAGTAAACAGGTGAATCAGGGGTAAATATCAAAACAGAACAGTCCAAAATGCTAAGAGGATAGATGTCTTGAAAATTCACCTCAATCATGATCATGTTAAACAAGGTAGATCTGAAAATAGAAACACAAAAGAAAATGAGCATGCATGTGTCTGTTCAGTATTTTATATGGCTTAAATAATACAAAAAAATGGTTCTTATGTGTTTTTATAACACTGTATTTTATAATTAGATGTTTCGTCTTTCCATGCATACAATCATTTTCCAAGGCAAGTAAACATCAATAAATTCTAAATTCTTTGAAGTACTAAGGAACTCGGAAGTATACTTTATATTTTTTATTCATTCAAAAAATATCTGTTAAAGGTCCAAAAGTTGGTCAGAGGAAAACAAAAGGGGAAGTGGATAACAGTTGAATAAACTGAGTTTGCCTTCTTCAGGTACTTTTTTCAATATTTGCTCAACTTAATGTACTACTCCATCTATTAATATCACTACTAGCTTGATTCCAGCTGAGCAGCATTTCAGCACTGGTGGTTATGCTACATTGGTTACTGTATGCTTTAGGTCCTTCTTTCTCTTCTACAATTTAGCAGCATTTAAATAAAGTTGCTAGCTTCAGTTTACACAGTTTTGGTTCACATGCAAATCATTTCTGATTTGTTTGAGGAGAGCGTTATTATTGGACATTCACATTTCTTCTGCAGGAAAAGAAGCAATCGTGGACATCTATCTTGGTGAATTTGCCAAAAAGATATTAGTAATTTGCTTTTATAATACTATTTCTTAGAAACTGAATCTTCGTCAATGAGTTGTTACACACTTCCTTCCCATTAGTCAATAAGCCCTTAGGCCCATTAAGCTTTGGGTGGGAGGAGGCTGTGATCACAGTTCAAGGCTAAACACAGCATTAAGTTCTGTGAGCATCAATATTTTAGGAGAAGGAAAAGAAATAGCTGTTGCTGCATTATTCAGCATGCCATTCACTCTGTGAGGCCTGAGATAAGACTTAGCAAAATGTCATAAGTAAATAATGATCAAAGAAGGCCCAAACAGCAAGTTCCAATTAGATTTATTTGAAAGTAAGAATGGAATACAATGGAGATAGTCAATCACAAAACCCCACTCCTGACTGGTCTGAACTTCAGAATTGTCGAACAAGATATAATATCTCAATATACCCAGAGAGATCATCAATATTTGAAATTAAAATAATTCCCATGTTATATATAACATTTAGCAAAACCAGAGATCAATGCACACATTTAAGGAAGGTTTTTTCCTTAATTAAAAGGAAAAACATATCACTAATTAACTTTTAAATTTAGACTTGTAACTAACTTGTGAAGTGCAAGTAATGACATTAATTTATTTAATAAAACTAAAAAGAGTATTGATTCAATGTTTCAAAATTCATGAACTCTACTAGAATCTATTTGGTGATATTCAAAAGAGAGGAAGTAGCTCCTACTTTCAAGGTATTTATAATCTAGCACAGGAAAAAATAACCAGAGCTTATAATATAACTTGATAACATTGGTAACACAATGGACCAAGGTAATTTTTATTATTCAATAATCTGATGCAAATAGGGGTGAAGAAATGGTGCGACTAAGTGGTCAAACATAGGATTATGGATTGCAAAGTGTTTTAGGATTAAGAGTTATAAGAGCTCTTATCTTTTCACACCGATCAAGTGTGTAGAAATTTCTGCGTGCAAAAATCAAGCTCTTTACCTACCACCTGGCTGAACTGCATGTGAGTTATGTGGTAAATCGCCAGGCTAAGTTTATAGGTCACTTCTAGGCCTAAAGTAGTATTCAGTTTTGTAAATCTGAACCTGCCAAAGGCATATTAGCTGGGATAAGAGCTGGTAGCATATCACTCTCAAATTGCAGTTCCTCTCAGTCTCTGTTAACAGAAAGAGAAGAGAGAGATGAAGCCAGAGCTTCAGGGTCAGGCAAAAATCTAAATATCCAAACCAGATCAACATTAACATTTAAGAATATAGTATTAATCAATTAGGTGAAAATGTACATAATCCACAGAGGATATGTTCCAAGACCCCCAACAGATACATGAAACTATGGATAGCACCTAACCCTATATACACTATGTTTTCTTCTATACATACATACCTGTGATAAAATTAGGCACAGTAAAAGATTAACAACAATAGCAATAATAAAATAGAAAAATTATAACAGTATACTATAAGAAAAGTTATGTGAGTATGGTCTCTCTCAAAATATCTTATTGCACTGTAATCTTCTATTGAAGAGGTGAGACGACACAATGCCTCCACATTGAGATGACATGAGGCGAGTGATATAGGTATTGTGACATGGCATTAGGCTACTGTTGACCTTCTAATGATATGTCAGAAGGAGGATCACCTGCTTGGAGTAATCTTGGATCATCAAGACATGATGATGTGGATGGTTGGAAGTCAGGTACAGATGATGTTGATAATTAATGGGCAGGTAGCATGTAGACAGCCAGGATACACTGGACAAAGGGACGATTCATGTCCCGGGTGGGATGGTAGGATGGTGGGAGACTTCAGCACACTACTCAGAACAGCTTGCTACTTAAAACTTATGGATTTCTTATATCTGGAATTTTCCATCTAATATTTTCAGACCGCAGTTGACCACAGGTAACTGAAATCATGGAAGGCAAAACCATGGATAAGGAGGAACTATTGTAGTGATAATTGACTATGTCAAAAAACAAATATAGTTTCACTAAACTATCTAGGTAATACATAGGAGATGAGGCATGAAATCAGCACAGCAAAGGAGTGAACTGTCAAATGACAGAGCCAAAATTCAAGGGCAGTATTTAGCATCGTTATTGCACTGAAAACAACACAGTTGAGCACTTTGCAAACTATATAAGATGAATGCTATGAGGGAACCACAAGCCACTCTGTCTCTTTCTTGGTCCTTGAATTTTTTCTGCCTCTTCCATTTCATGTCTTACTTATTCCGCCCACCCCCAGGCTTCTTGTCTACTCTGCCACTCCAGCTGGCCACCCAGCTTAAGCCAACTTGTCTCTACAACCTTTGTAACGGACTGAACATTAGCTTGGCTGAAAAGAGTTGCCTGCAGTACTCATGTGGGCTTCAGAAGTACTCGACAAAGAGGTGTTTATATATGTTTTTTTCTGGGATTATAGGAGGATATAGCCTATTTATAATGTATCTAGAAAGGAAAAGTTTCTTGAAATTATACAAAAATGTTTACCCTCAGTTGAACAGCATAAGAAAACTTAGAGTTACCTGAAAAAATTGCAAGAAAAAGGAATTTCAAATTGAGCTCTACTTGCTAGCAAAAAAGAAAGAAAAATGCTTAACAAAAAGAAAAATCATCACTGGAACCTGTTGTGTGGATGTTGTCATTATTTTCTTGTTGTATAAGTAAGTACTTAATCTATTCTTATCAAGTGCTATTAATATTCTCTCAAGGTTAAAAATTAAAATCTCTCCCAATATACAATATGAACAAATTAGGGTTCTGACAGGCATCACCACCATCTACACTGCACACATACAAAATGATTTTTTAGGTAAGAGCTGTTGACTACATTTGATGACTGTTCCTGCCCTGGTCTCAGGCATGCAGAAAGGAATTTTGCACAAATTCATTGCAAACAAAACGATAGAAGATCAGTCACCTGCCAACAAAACTCCTCTAGTAATTTTCTGGTTATGTCTTTTTTAAAGTCCTTATGTTTTTGGCCTTTACATTTCCTTCTTATGAACTAACGGCCATGCCTATATCTGGAACATTGACATACGAAGGTGGAGGAAATTGAAGGAGGCAGTCTATTTTATGTCTCCTATTCTTTAGACATTTACTTAAAACTACTAAATTGGTATTTCATTCTGAACTTTGTCCTTTCAAAAATGCTCAGAAAGAAACCGAGGTTATTGCATTGGTATATTCAGATTTACCCTTTTTACTTCTTATCATGCTGTAATTAGAACTGCTTTGTCTAAGTTTACTATCTGAAAGATGCTCTCAGCATATATTTATCATATACTTATTTATTTATTCTCAACATAAAATTGTCTTCTTGTTTTAACATTGAATCATGTTTAGATATTCTAATTCCTTTTTAAAACTTTATGATGTTAATTTGTTTTTCAACTATATGATTAAGTAGTACATATTACCTGGGAAAATCAAATAGTACATACAATACTTTGTTGTTGATTTGAAATAGAAGTTAAATTTTATCTATATAAAACTTATGGAAATGTTCTTTTTTTTTGAGACAGAGTCTCACTTCGTTGCCCAGGCTAAAGTGAGGCTAGAGTGAGTGCTGTGGTGTCAGCCTAGCTCACAGCAACCTCAAACTCCTGGGCTTGAGCGATCCTACTGCCTCAGCCTCCCGAGTAGCTGGGACTACAGGCATGCGCCACCATGCCCGGCTAATTTTTTCTATCTATTAGTTGGCCAATTAATTTCTTTCTATTGTATAGTAGAGATGGGGTCTAACTCTTGCTCAGGCTGGTTTCCAACTCCTGACCTCGAGAAATCTGCCCACCTCGGCCTCCCAGAGTGCTAGGATTACAACATGAGCCACCACACCCGGCCTGAAATGTTCTTGTATATACTATTTCTTTTCTTGTCTAGAAGATAAGTGCAGTCTCCTCATCTATAAACTATCTTATTTACAAAAAAAAATTTTGTATCATAAGATTGATATGGGAATTAAGTAAGTCATGTATATCTTGAACAATTTGCAATATATTGATCAGTTTTTCTAGATTTTCTCATAATTTTAAATAAATTAAATATACAAATAAATTATTTTAAGACACAATATAGAAATGTGGATGGTAGGGCTGGGTATGGTGGCTCACGTCTGTAATCCTAATACTCTGGGAGGCCAAGGCAGGAGGATCATTTGAGCTCAGGATCAGGAGTTCAAGACCAGCCTGAGCAAGAGTGAAACCCCATCTCTACTTAAATAAATAAATAAATAAAGTAGAAAGAAATTATCTGGACAACTAAAAATATATAGAAAAAATTGGCCAGGCATGGTCGTGCATGCCTGTAGTCCCAGCTACTCTGTAGGCTGAGGGAGGAGGATTGCTTAAGCCCAGGAGTTTGCGGTTGCTGTGAGCTAGGCTGATGCCATGGCACTCTAGTCCAGGCAACAGAGTGAGACTCTGTCTCAATAAAAAAAAAAAAAAAGGTAAAATAAGTTACTAAATATCACAAAAGAGTCAAACTAGAAAATGTGGGTATATTTTAATATACATACCTCAGTATTTAAATATTTAGAAATATTCTCATTTTGTCTAATTATAGCAACATAAACATTAATCAAGAGGGGGGGGAACTCATTTAAAAATATTTAACTTTTAATAATACTTCCTGGTGATAAAATTCCCAAAATCTAGCTGCTTCAAGCTAAATATTCAATTATATAACATCCCTTTAACATCAGCTAGGTTCATTGTCAACAGCAAAATATTTTAACATATATGAAGTCATCTGATCTCAAAACCCCAGTAATGTAAGCAGAACACAGACTATAATCTCTCTTTATTTCATGAAAAGTAAGATAGTGACTCATAGTTCCCAAACTCTGTCACTTTCGTAGGACTGGTAGAGGGAGATGTTGATATGAGAATCTGTATCCATAAGCTTTTTTCACTTATATATTGGAAGATCTATCCAGTGATATTTTGGGGCCCTTTAAAATTAATTCTTCATAAGAAAATAAGTACGGAAACAATATTCACCCCACAATCTACTATAATTGTAATAAATAAAATGTATGTCATTCAAAGTACGTTGCTAGAGGCTGTCATTTGTAAATAGGCAAGGCTGCTTCTTATGAACTATGCCAGTCCAATCATTAGCATCATGATTTTATTTCCCTTTGTAGTAATCTGAATACTTGGGAAGATTTAAGAATTGCTTTCAGAATTCAGCTCTGTTCTCTCCCATCCCCCATGAGTGCTATATTTCCTAAGATACATAATCACATAAAAAGCTTTGAGATAAAGCACACAAAAATTGAAGTATTTGCTGCATTTATGCTATTGTTGCTATTAATTCCTATCAGAATCAATTACTTGCTTCAGGCCTCTGGATAGAGAATTCAGTACCTGCTGATGATTGAAAGGGCAGGAAGTTTATTACATTTATATGTACAAGATTCCTTTCCTTTTTCTCCAGCCCTCATAGCAATCATTAATAACATAACCTTCAGTACAATGGGCTGTCAGTGCTTACCCTCTATTAGAAGAAAAATATGCCACACATTTCCATAGCGAATAGGTAATGCAGGCTGAAAAATGTGATAATGTGAAGAGAGGCATTCCTTAAAGTTATTTTGCCTAATTCTATTTGACACCTAGAAGAAAGTGATATTTTATCTTTCTATTGTAGATACTGAATGGAAACAATCAAGGCAATATATTTTAGACTTTTTGGATTGGGTCAGAAGAAAAAAAATTATCTTTTGTGACTATGGTTCAGTATGGCAGGTTGGTGGTGATGATGATGGTATTTATCTGAGAAGAATTACCCAAATTCTTCAGGATATTTGCACATTAGAATCATGATGCAAGTGTACAGCCCTATTCTCAATTCTAGGCATTAAAAGTTTTAAAATATTCTTAATACAGAATCAAAAACTAAAATATAAATTATATTTTAAGAATATGATTTAGTGTTGCACTTTCTCATTATTATTATCATCAAGAAACTTTTATTTTTCAAATGTCAATTAGAAATGCTCATGAACAAATCAGTTAAAAATACAATGTGTTTAACTACTATGAACAGGAATTTACACATAACAGTAGTTCCACTCAGTAGAAAAGAAAGGTTGTCAAATAGCGAAACAGGCAGCCATACAAGGTAGTGAGTTTATTGCCATGAGCAATGTTTACAGACTAGCTGACCACTCACCAAAAATGTTGTAATATAAAATCAGAGCATTTTAAAATAAAATAATGGATGAACCAATTTACCCTAAATTTCTTCCTTACCTTGGGATTCTATGCTTCTATGAAAAGTAATTTCAATTAAAAGATAAAAACTGGTCAAGATTACTCCAAGGCTCTAAGAATTTGTGGGAAGAACTGTTTAGTAGACAAAATCAATTCCTATCAAGGATTTATGTGTGCCACTATATATAAGTCATCTCATTTAATTTTTACAATAAACCTCAGCTAAATATTATTCTCCTTTCATGCAAAGGAAATGTGCACAAAGTCACATAGTCAGTGACGTGGAGCTAGAACTCCAGAGCCTATGCATTCAGCCACTCTGCTTTCCATAGTTGAGATCCTCTATGCACTCTTCTGAAATTTGTGATTCTAACCCTATGAAATAATATTACCATTGAAACTTTGGAGAAAAATCCACCTAGAATAGAACGTTTCAGGCAACCTGCCAAAGACAAAATGCCAATATCCATGCTAAGCTTTAGGCTTGGTCATTTCATTTTGGTGGCATCTCTTAACAGGTAGCACTAGATATTCATCCAAGGATCACCAGAAGCAGTGCCAGAGGACCTAGAGCAGTCTCAGCATGCGCACATTGATATTTTTAGATCTTTCTGTGAAAAAAGGAATTCATTACATCAGGAAAAAAAGCTTCCTGACCACACATGGCAGAAATTACGTGTAATTGCCATGAGTCTTTCAAATAGCGCTACAAGAATCCACCTGGAGACTAATTGTCACATACTAGGTTGATTGTAATGGAATCCCAGCCTCATCCAAATATTCTTCATTAAAGAGTTCTCCCAAGGGAAAAAAAAATGTTTTTTGTCTAAAAGTTTTTGGCTTAACCAACAAGATTAATATTACTCCTTATTTTTTTTTCTTATTATACAACAACTGAATTTATTTAAAATAACAGTCTGCTTATGCAGGGAAATTACCACATATTCAAGTGTTAGGCTAAGATAAATTCTGTCCATTAATTTTTTTTTTTTAAAAAAGGTTTCTAAATTTCTCTACCATCCATCACAGTTTGTGTGACCCTCTCTATTTTCCTGGCTCCACCTGTCCCCTGAGTTTCACCCACTTGCTCAACGAAGAGCCCTGGCCACCACTACTGACTGTTTATCTCCTCGTCATATAATACCTCAGCACACTGCAGATTTTGCAAGTCGTGAAGACCACACCTGCAAAGGAATCACCCAGGTAGAACCACAGAAGCCAGAGCGCCGCCTAGTGGCTACCCAGCTAGACCAGGTAACAAAACCAATGAGTGCAAACAAAGGAGTTAACACCCTTCGTGCAAATTTTGACCAATGCAAGTCAGAACGTGGAAAGCGTTCTGACATATAAATTCTTTCCTCCATACCATGGGCAAATTGTTCCAGAAGTCCTCTCCTGGACACATTCCACATGACTGAGCAATTAGTTCTGTTACTTGTAAGGCTGTTTGTCCTGGTGATACACCAAATCCCAAATCGTATTTGCTTGTAATTGTTTTCCCGCCTTCCCTCACACATGGAGCCCTGGGATTGCACCAGCAAAGCCTGAGAATGTTAGCTTTGCTTTAGTCTCTGATTTCGAAAAGTCGCTAACTAAACTTTTTTCTTTTTTCTCGTTAGCTTTTGACACTGCTTATAACAAAGAAAGGCAAACATAGAAGTTTAATCAGGAGAAACATTGTTTAATTTCACATTAGTACTAAAGTGATTTTCATATAGATTTCTAAATGAAATTTGAGCAGCACATAAACACATAACCATATTATAACATTTTCTCTCTGTCTTGATTAAATTTTAACAAAAGTGACTATATTTCCTATTTAATTAATCGTCACCAGAATTTACAAAATAACCCTTCCAGTTTTGAGGATTCAATATTTTTTTCTGCTTTATTTCTCTATATAGGTAGTGACTTCCACTTTAAAACAGAAAACACCACTGCCAGAAAATGTACTTTACTAGCTCTTTAAGGTCAACAGTTTAATTTTGTGTAAGCACTTTCCTTTCTTTTATTCCCATATCTTCATTACAGCTCACTTTCACATAAAGCTAAATGTACTCCTTCATCACTAAGGCAATAAAAAGGTTAATTTAAAGCAAGATGAGGAAAAAAATAAGTCAGCACTTTACCATAGCCAATCTCTGATTCTCTTCCGTTCCTTTATTTGTTTAATCATTTTCATTCAGAAATAGTGCGAGCACCCCAAAATATGCAGACTAATAAAATGAACACCAGGGTACCTATCACCCCATTCTAATCCTGACATCTAGCAAACCTGCTTCAGATTGTTTGAACTAATATAATATTATTTAGGGAGCCAATATCACATGAGTACCCCTCCCTTAGGTCTTTTATCTCACTCTTTGCTATGAGAAATTATTTTTTCAATCTCTTACACAAGTTTGTGCTATTAGTACATATACATTCATATGTAAAAATGATATTTTAATTTTTTTATAAATGGCATTAGAATATATTCATTTAGTTAAGCAACCTCATTTTTTGGTACTTTCTATATGCTAAATAGTAATCTGGGAATTGAATTTCCAGTGAAAAACAATACAAAGTTTTTCTTTTTCTTTTTCTTTCTCTTTTTCTTTTTGGCAGGGGGAAGGGGACATTACATTCTACTTGAGGAACAAAACACAAAAACTTACAATATACTGTCAAGAAATGATAATTGCTTTTAAAAAAGGATAAGGAAATAAAGAGCATTAAAGTGGACATTGCTAAAACATTTAGGCTGATGAACAAAGATTAGAATGATGTACTGGAAAGAGACATTACAGCAGCTACAGTCTTCCAGAGAGAGGTAACAATAAATGCAGAGATGAGATAGGCCATGAATGGCAAGAATTTAGTGAGCATGATGGAGAACACGAGGAAGAAGTTGCCAAAGTTCATTGTGTAGCATGTGATTCACATTTAAATATTATGTTTTAGATACTAAACCATGTTGTAATGAATAAATCTCATTTAATTATTTTAAAATTTTCTATATGTTAAGACAGTAACATTTAATGACCTATGTCTATATCAAATCATTTCCAATTTTCACTATTTTCACTGTTGCAAACAATCCTGCAACAAACATGCTATTCATATCTCTATGTACACTTACGCATAGAGCTATATTTTTCAAACTCTCTCTCCCTATTTGTTGAAGACACTAGGTTATTCCTTTGTAGAATGCCACATAATTTGGACTGTGGTTATTTACATAAGTACTTTATTTTCAGTGGAGTCATTTGTTATTATTTCTTTTAAATATTCCTCTGTCATATGTATGAAAACTGAATGGGATATTTTAATAGTTATTTTTATGGTAAATAAAATACTTGTGCTGTTTTCACCTCTGCAACTCAACTAGTTAGATGTATAGAAGGAACCTATTGATAACATTCCACTCCACCCTCAAACCACAAACACCACCTTTAACAACTGCCTGACTCATAAGAAAGTCTCCCTTCCATTATCTATCTGCTTTATTGTGTTGAGGGTAAAAGTGAAAATATTAAAGACTAGTCAGAGGTCAGGAAAAGTATATCAAGAGAAAAAATAGAACATGGCAAGCCATGGGTTAGTCTTAAGTCACATTAAAGAATTAAGCAGACAGCAGGATTCTGTATTCATCTGATATAACCAGGGAGCCTACAATATTGAGAGAAATAAAGCAAGAACTATCAGAAATGAATGCAAATGATGGAGTTTTAAGCAAATACACTAGATAAGAAAATAAACACTCACACAAACATGCTAGTTAAGATAACACGCAAACACTCTAGTTAAGATGCACTGGAAATCTGACAGGCAAGATTTCCTTTTAGTCAAATGTCCAAACAGGATTTCATGGATCCATCCCATAAAACAAAAGGAACACCTTATCAGAAGGGGGTCTTATAGTGGTAGAAAAAAAGTATAATCCCTCACAACAACATAACATAGTTTACTTCAGTAATGTATTTGAAAAAAAAAAATGAAGGAGGAAAAAATATAATGCATCTGTAATAGAAATAATCAACAGCTCATCATTTCTCAGACCCTAATGTACCCCTGTGACTTTGTGCTGCCAGTGTTTACATCTCTCTGAACACTGTTCTATCAAAACCCTGGAAAGGTCCTTTGCTTATGGGTAGGAGAGGCCAGAAGTGGCAGGCTATTCATACTATCAGAGAGTAGCCCTCAACCAATGAATGGCTCACTAGAGTTTATATACAAATACCCCACCTTCTCCCCTCTTGAGGATGCTCCATTACTCTTTCTACAGAACTAACCCCTAGATAACAAGGCTGGGAAGGGGAGAAGAGAGAGGGAAGATAAAAAGAGAAAGAGGGAGAGAGAAGTGTGCTGTGATTAACAGCAGAATATGTACTTCAGTCAATTATTCTTAGCGTAGAAAGAAACGTATAATGAATTCTAGTGCCCCATATTAGCGATGGGCTATTTTATACTCTACATATTTTGCCTAAGAGTATGGAGTCTCAAATGCACAACATGAACAGTCACAGCTGTTATTTCCACTGATTCAGAAACTACTATCCTAAAATAAATCCCACACTTAATTAGCAATTCAAATATTGTATAAAATATTTCTATGCTCCAATTTTTTTCAGCTGATAAAAATTCAGGGTTTTTAATAAAAAGGAAGACAACTAAAATGTTATAAGTCCATAGAGAAGGCAGGAATAAAATTGATTTTAATTATTTTTTTCCCTAAAGGAAAAATATTTTCCTCATATAAAGTATGTTTTAGGGATCACTAAAAATTTTTCAATTGCTTAACAGCTGCCTGGTACCTTCACAAAATTAAAAAAAAATTGATAAAAGTTTTGAATACTGTCAAAAGAATATGGCATAAACTGTTAAAACATAAAACTGCCTATTTTTAATTGCATAAATGACCCAATATTTCTTAAACACACAAAAAGTATATGTACATATATATTTAATTTCTTCCATCACTATTAGCTTAGTCATTCATGATGTCTTCAAGATATTTTCTTTTTCTTATCCATGCTATGCCCTCAACCCAAAATATTATAAGATGAAGCTTCATTATAGATTTTATTTTTTGGTCAGAAAGCCTTAGAACAATCATTCCTTAGCTCTTCTCACTTTGTCTAACTTTATATACACGTATCAAGTGATGCATGTGTTAAATAGCCAATTAGTGCTCATAGTAGTCATATGTGGGCTTAAACTTAGTGGCCATTAAATATTTAAAATAGTAAGGAGGCACTTGAAACTCTCATGTGACTAAATTATGATCCCTGGGGCAGTCTTTTCTTTACACCCTGCATTAGTTTCTTATAATCCATGGTTAAATTCAGGTGACAAACCCTGTTGCTTCTTAAACTTCTGGTTATACTACTACAGTTGTTCTGGTGAACTCAGGCTCTGATCAAAAACTTACTGGAGTGTTAGAAATGGTGGATTTTGAATGAACAAGGAATGGTTTGGAGATAATATGTTTAAGTACATAAGTTTTCTACTTTTTCATTATATTGCTTATTCCAGAGTAAAAGATGGAAGGCTTGGAAGCAATGGCTTTGTCTTCCCTGGTAGAAATGTAGCATCCCTAGTAACTAGTTAGGCAAGACTGCCTACGGTTGCTTGAGAATTAGGCATGCTGACAATCTGTCACAATGCAACTGGGAACTTCCAGAATCTCTAGAAATTACATCAGTTTGGTACAGTCAACTAACAAGTAACTAACTTTGCAGCCATCTGCACAGCTTTATGTGGTAACCAAGTGTTTTGTCCTTGGGGCCTTACCACAGCTTCTTCCAGGATGGCCAAAGTTAGCGACTGTCTCTCAAAAACAACTTGACCAGTTTCATGCCCTTATTCATTCTGTCTATTTCCTACACAATGGACAATCTCACAGGGTATATATGGAAAAAGAAAAACAACAAAAGGCAGAAAGCAGAACTAAATTAAGGATTAAATTAGTGTTAACTTCCCAGTGTGCAAATCTATATCAGTGAAATATAAATATTCACTGGAAATGGAATATCAGTCAACCAAGTTTTCCATATATGACACTTTACACAACTGGAAAATATAAATTAAAGAACACTTAGGGGAGGTATATAATATAGGATGCACCAATCAGACAATTGTCATTTAAATTGTCATCAACAGGCAACTGATAGTCTCAGGGAAAAAAAGCATGGTGTAATGCTGTTATAACTAGGGACAGGTGAAGACTGCAAATGTGTATGTTAGATAGATAAATAAACAGATCTTATTATAAAATTCCTCCCAAGACATTGTTCAGAAAATTTATGGTAATAAATTCCTTATTTGAACAGGTATAAACCTTCCAGTAATAGAAAGTACATTTCTCTATGCACCTAACTGAATAAATATTGAACAAACATTTAAGGACTATCAGTTTTTGGAAGAAGCCAAAAATTAATGAGGCAGGGTTTAATATTACCAGTTCTGATCCTGGCAGAATTAGCTGTAGAATTCTCATATATTGATCTCCAAAAGGAGAGCCTGGCTCGATCATCTTGCTCTATTCTAAAGAACACATAAATTTCCTAATTATTGTCTTCTCTAATTCCTACCATGTGAAAACTACAGTAATGCGATTCCATTTGTAAAACTTTTACAATCCTGGGGACATTTATACAATTATACCTAAAATACATTTAGCTTTTTTATAACTACACAAAGAGTTATTAGTCTTATTTTTATAAATCTATTCTGTTATTTTTTGAGAGGTTTTATTTTGGGTATAATTCTAATGCTGCTAAAACTATTCTAAAATTCATATTGAAGACATTGAAACTATGCCTGAAGATGTCTTTCTTGCAATTGTTAAGATATGAACTAAATTTTGAATGATTATAGTAATGAATGCAAGGGCTTTTATCATGCTACTAAAGCATAAGAGGGAAAAAACTTCTCTGTAGCCTCCATAATATTAACAAAGAAGCTAAAATATTGAAAGATTTTTTCAAATATGTTGATATATCTTAATGATGCAAATTCTTATAATTCAAACATCTCCAGCATTTTGCAAATAATTTAGCATCTTTTCATATAACTGATCATATTTACTCTTCGAGACTTGGGGTGGTCTCTTTTTCTCTTGTGTTGGTCACTCAGTCTTCACCTTCACATTGACTGTAACCTCACAGCTCCTCACTGGCCTGACCTCTACTGCCTTCCAAAGAGGCCACAGAGCTGGGGCATGCTGTGAGCAGAGCTTTATCCTGACCTGAAATCTCATTCATGTAGTAGATTCACCCAGATGTGGAAGAAATCTTTATTAGAACTCCAAAAAGATACAGCACTGTAAAGGAAAAATACCATATGTAGGCATACAAAGCATGGTTATAGAATAGAATAGCTCTTCTCAAAGTATATTAAATGGAGCCATGTTAGGCTGCACTGTATGAGGGATGTTTCAACATTAACATTAAGTGTGATACCAGCTGAGTTAGCTTCATCATTTAAAAAACTATCCTTCTGTGGTTTTGTTGAACTATGTATTTTGAAATAATTATTGACTCACAGGAAGTTGCCAAAATAATACAAAGTTTGGTTAATCTTCATTCAGTTTCCCCCAATGTTAACAACTTACATAATTATAGTACAATATCCAAACCAGGAAATTTGTATTGATTTAATGCTATTAAACTAAAGACTTCATACAGATTTCACCGGTTTGTAAATACGCTCTGTGTGTGTGTGTGTGTGTCTGTGTAGTTTGATATAATTTTATCACATGTATGTGCTTGTGTAACCACAACAAAATAAAGATATAAAACAGTTACATCACTGCAAAGGAACTCTCTCCTGCTACCCCTTCATAGCTATCTTCCCTTGTTTCTAGCAACTACTGAAATGCTCTCATCTCTATGATTTTGTTATTTCAAGAATATCATATAAATGGATTCATACAGTATATAACCTTTTTTTGAAGGAAACTTATTACTTTAATTTTATTTTAATATTTTTGTATTCAAATACCCTACCACACTCAAATTTTAATAGTAAAGATGCTTTAGGAATCAAGAATTCCCCACTTAGTTCTACTATCATGCTAAGAACCAGAGGAGGGACCAATACACTAGTAATATTTCCATAGCAAATTAATATCTTGTTGCAAATATAGGGGAAGTTAAAAACATAGTATTGTTACTGGCCTCCAAGTGGAGATTTTCTTTCAACTTCCTGGTATTCCTTGCTGGAAAGAATTTCAGGACACACCATGTAAGCCAAGCAAGCAAAAGTTTTATTGACAGTGATGGTACACTCTCCGGAAAGAGAGTAGGCAGGCTGGAAAAAGCAGCTGCCCTCAGAGGAAGAGGTTTAGATATTCTGTAGTCTTACTAGTTGAGGGGAGGGATATTCAAGACCAAGAGGTTGCCTTCCAACAAGAATTTGGATAGTATTTCCTAGAATTGGGTCCCATCCCATTTTCATACTTTATATAGTTGTCTCAGAACTGTCATGATGATTTCAAGGGCAGAGAAATTTTAAAACCACAATGGAAATGATATTGTAATTAGCCAAAGTTCATGTTAGGTGGTAGAAATAGCTGACAAGAAGTTGAGGCTGGTTATCTGCCCCTTTTGTGTAAGGTTGTTTACTTTAACACCTGCACCTGATCTTCAAGACCCTGCATCCAGTCTCAGCCCTATCTCCTACTCTAAGAGTACCCCTTTTATTACTGAATTTCTTTATTTTGTATGATAACCTTCAGATTTTGGCCTGTGTGTGACTCTTGTGATATGGTGAATTCTTGCAATTCTATGTTACCTCAGCAGCCACTCTGAATATAAGTTTAATGTTCTCATACCAGAAGCAGGGCCTAGTCAACTTTGACAGAGTTTCTAGATCTATACCTTCCCAAATTCCTAAATATGGTGGATCTAGATATCTGCCTTACACAACTACTTCTGTTGACCAACTCCCTGTGGGATAACTGGATACCTATTTGATAGCTGGAAACCTATTTGACTGGCCCTACTGACCCTCATACTCCACATGAACTGTGCAGACATACCACAGTGACCTCCTCTCAGTCACAGTGTAACCTACTGGAACTCCTGCCTCTTGTGTTAAACTTGCCAATTAAAACTTCCCATGGGAAACTGTCGTGGCCTGTTTACAGGACGGAGGATGAACATAGAACATAAAACACAAACACAGAACACAAAGAAAAACGCGGACACACAGACAGATGGTTGACTCGAGTAATAACACACCAGGTCAGTTTTATTTTTATACTCTAAAAGATTAAAATTAGTTCCTTGTGTAACCACCCAGGCATGGCAGCGATAGCCATAAATTCCGGAATGTGTAGCCTTAGGGAAGCAGATATCCCCTGACTCAGAATTTCAAGGTGGTTGCTCTAGGCACTAGGCATAGATAAAGGACCGAGATTAGCAAGGATGGGCAAGGTGAGCCACAGGGGGCATTTCTCATCCCCAGCTTCCCTTAGGGTGACCCCCTAAGATCTTTGGCTGAACCCCTGCGGCTGTGCATGGCTTAGGTCGCCCCTCCCTTGAGGGCTCTTACCAGTAATTGACTAACCAGCCATCTTATTGGGTGTACGCAGCAATCACAGGAACAATGTATTAATCGTGTGGCCTCCAGACCCCCAATGCTGTGGGGTGGGGTAGCTCTTGCTTACTTGTAACTCAGGTCCTTTGTTATGCCTTTAGGCAACAGCCTTGTTTATCACAAGGACCTTGTCCAGAACAGATTACTTTCAAACACTCTGGGCAAAACACGTACATTACTCACTAACTTTAATTCTTAAACTAGGAAAATATATGTCAGTCCCTTACAGGAAACCTATTTGGATAATGCCCTGGACCCCACCCCACTCAAAGCATTGACCTGAAGTCCTTCCCTTTCTCTCTCTCTCTCTCTCTCTCTCTCTCTCTCTCTCTCTCTCTCTCTCTCTCTCTCTCTCTCTCTCTCTCTCTCTCTCCTTCTTTGCGTTTATCAACCTCCATGTGGTCTTTGGGCATGTCATTCACCCTCAGGGACTGTAATAAAATCTTTACATCCATCCTGCATCTCTTCTAATCACTGAAAGGGTATTCTTCCTTTTAAAGGAAATTAAAACACATGATTAGCTTTTATTTATTCAGCATAACGGCCTTGAGATCCATCCAAGTTATACTGTGAATCAGTAATTTGTTCCTTTTTATTGCCAAGTAGTGTTTTCACTGTATGTACATAGCACAATATATTTGACCCATTATGCTTTTGAAGGATATTTGGGCTATTTGCAGTCTGGGGCTGCTATGAACATTCAGTTATAGGTTTTGTACATAAGTTTTTACTTTTCTGGGATAAATGACCAAGAGTGCAATTGGCTGGATCATATAACCCATTTTCATCTAAAATTTTGAAATTTGTTCATCATGAATTTTTTACATTATTTTTGATGTTTAAAAATATTGCATTAAAATGTCATTTATCTTGATTACTGGGTTTTTTTTTTTTTTTTTGTACCCTCCCTTAAATTGTTTACCTGAGGTGAGTGCCTCACTTGCCTTATCTTAGTCTTGCCCCTGGCCATGCATATGTTTAGTTTTATGCATATTGGTTGAATGGTTTTCATAGTGGCTGGCAATGTGGCTGGAATTCTTACCAGCAATGTATGAATCATCTAGTTTCCATGCATCCTCACCAGCATTTGGTGTCATCACTATTTTTTATCCTAGCCATTCTGATAATTATGTAGAGATATCTTTTTGAAGTATTATTGTATATTTCCCTAATATTGATGCCAAACATCTTTTCATATGTTTGTTCGCCATCTGCGTATCCTACTTGGTAAAATGTCTCTTCATATCTTTTGCCTGTTGCATAATGGAATTATTTTATTTTTAACTATTTCATGTTGAGACTTCTTTATTATTCTAGATAATAGTCCTTTGATATATGTGACTTGCAAATATTTTCTCAAATTCTATAGCTTTTCTTTTCATCCTTTTAACAGTCAATAGCAAATGTTTTTTAAGTGTGATGACATGCAATTTACCAATTTTTCCTCAAAGAATCACGCTTTGGTATCAGTTCTAAAAATTTACTGCCTAATCTTAGTTTACAAAGATTTTCCCATTTTTTGTAACAGCTTTATATGGTTTTATGTTTTACATTAAAATCCATGATCCATTTGATTAACTTTTTTATAAGTTAAGAGGTTTAAGTCAATGTTTTTATTTTAGAGTTTTATCTAAACTGGATGTTCTATTTTGCCAAATTTTTATTCAACTTGTATGGAAGTTATTAATACTACATATTTGCTATTTGCTACTTTATCTATGAAATGAATATGATTAATATCTGGTATCCCAAGCCTCTCTCCTATCATCAGAAATATCACTGGAATGAGTTAATGAGAAATTAATTGGAGTTTGTTTTGTGTGTATATTTGCTTTTGGTTATAGATTTTCCAATAAAAAAGCAAAAAGATCATTTTTCTCTTCCTTCCCATAGAAAGTAAGGTTGGAGCTTAGTGGTTTTCACTGCCTGAAGGAAAAATTAGAATTTTTTTTATATATTTTAGTCTGATCTCCAAACCTTCCCCAAAACACTCCTCCAAATTGTCATATATCTGGAAAATAAATTGAAACAAATGCATATCAGAAGATCTATGCCATGACTCACAATCTGTTTAAACCTAACATACCCTTTTATTAAAAAGAATATAACACTCTAGTTGTTACTCTGAAATGAATTCTTAGATGATAAAAACTACCTACATCTATAAATTTTTAATTTAGTATAGTGGTATTATTATATAAGAAGGTAAAGTAAAAGGAAATTGATTTATAATCAAATAACATGTATATCATGTTAATGCTTGAGCATTAGTACACTAAAACATATAACGAAATAGATGCTTTACCTTATGCATAACCCCCCTTAATGCAATAGCTACAAGTACAGTTTGTCATATGCATGTTGTATTTATTGATCATTTAAAATCCACGAGTCAGGATGTCATTGATTTCCTAATTTGCCAAAATAGTAATCAACTTTTGGTAATATGCTGAGCAAAACAAAGTACACTCCTTTTTTTCAATTTATACAACATTTGCATTCCTACAAAGGTTTATAAAAAATACAAAATTATTTCTTATGCTTATTTTTACTATGGAGTTAAATTTTCACCTCAGATAAACACAGGTATATTTTTGATCTCTATAGACATAACTGTAGAGATGTTTGAAAGAAGCAAGCCTTTGCTTTTCAGGCATGTTGCTTATTTTGCAGAATGTCTAGCATCCCAGCCTCCAACCATCATTAACCCCAAAATACTCTCGCACGCTTTGTATAAGCCCCATAAGGGTATGAACTGCCTCACAAGTAAGAAACCCCAGCCTGATCTAAGTGGTATAAGATCTGATTACTATAAACCACAAGCAAATCATATAAATGTGTGAATCTGGCTAGTTATTAGGTCAGTAGGGAGTTTTTATATCTTAGTGTTTCAAGTATTTAAATATATTTATAAAAAATGTTGGAGGTCTTTCAAGATGGCTGACTAGAGGCACAAAACACTTGACCCCTCCACAAAGAAGAACCAAAATGCTGAGTAGATAATCACACTTTGAATAGAACATCTAAGAAAGAACACTGGAATTCAGCAGAGAAGAGGCAGAAAAAACCCGAGGCACCTAAGGAGAGGGAAGTGAGGTGGACAGCCCAGCCAGGAACCTGCAGAGACTCCCAACATGTGAAAGATAAGTGATAGAGTCCCAGAATTCTTCATTCTTAACATGGATTCCTATAATCCTAGTGGGAGAGTCCCTCAACCCCTGTGAACTCTGAGACTGCCATAGGGATTTCGCCGGAGTCTGCATAACCCTGTTGCTCCAGAGAGAGAGCTCACAGTGGCTGCCACCCTCACTCCCACCCTTGAGTCTCAGGCAGCTGTAGCACAGCACCATTTTGAAAGCCCAAACCCCACCTGGTTGCATCCTTCCTGGAGCCCAACAATCCCTGCATCTCTACGTCCCTAGAGCCCCACTGATATTAATATCTTCCTGCATCTACCTGAAGGGCTGCAGACCCAAGACTCTGGTTGGACCCAGCTGAGCAACAGAGTCCCCAGGGCTCTAGACTACACAGTGTTCTGGACACCAAGGAAAGGGCAGTGCAGCACATCAGGAGGCTGATAGCAGGACAAAGGGAGCTAAAAATCACCTTCCCCAGAGTCTGAAAGCTACTTGCCTGGGGCCACTGTCACTACCAGCAGATCCTCCCTCCTTGACAGCAAAGTTCCTATCCACTTGCATGCATACTGAGGACAGGCTTTCCCAACTCACTGCCTCTCTACTGCCCCCACCCAAGCATACTGCAGGAGGCCTGGGGAGTCACCCTTCCCTGCTCTCCACATTGTAAGCCCATGCACAATCCCACAAAAGGCACTGACATTGTTTGCAGCCAAAGAAATCATACATTGACTACACTACTGTATGTATCCAGAATCAAAGCTACAGTACACTAACAAACCAATACCACAGATAAATCTACAGGAAAAATATATTCCCCTGTGAAAGCCAAACAAAAATTTGAAGAAGTGACTGTCACATCCTATGCACAAATATCAATAAAATGAAATAAAAGAAACATGAAAAAGTAAGGAAATAAGAAACCTCAAATAGAAAATCATAATTCTCCAACAACTTCAATCAAAAAGAAACTCATGAAATTCCCGAAAAAGAATTCAAACTAATGATATTTAAAAAGCTCAGTAAGTACAAGAGAACACAGGTAAATAATGACAATAAAATAGAAAAACAATTTAGAATATGAATAGATATATCTATCAAAGAGGTAGATATCATAAAAAATCAAATAGAAATCATAGAACTGAAGAATTCAATAAAGTAAATATAATTGAGATCCTCAATAATAGACTAGATAAAGCATAAGAAAGAATTTCAGGACTTGAAGACATTACATCACAGAATTACTAAAGATCATCACAGACTACTATGAACTATAATAGGCTAACACACTGGAAAATCTAAAAGAAATGAATAAACTCCTGAATGCAACCTACCAAGAATGAAATAGGAAGAAATAGAAAACTCGAACAGACCAATAATGAGTAACAAGATTGAATCAGTCATAAAAAGTCTCCCAGCAAAGAAAAGCCCAAGATCAGAAGGCTATACTGCAGAATTCTCTTGAACTTATAAAGAAGAACAAACATCAATTCTCCTCAAACTAGTCAAAAAAAAAAAAATAGAGGAGGAAATTCTTCCTACCTCATTCTATGAAGCTAGCATTAATCTGACAGCAAAGCCAGACAAAGACACAGAAAAAAAAAGAAAACTACAGGGCAATATCCCTAATGAACACGGATGCAAAAATTCACAACAAATTAGTAACAAACCATATGTAACAGCATATCAAAAAGATAATAAGATATTATCTTTATAATCCCAATCAAATGGGATTTATCTTAAGATGCAAGGATGGTTCAACATATACCAATCAGTAAACATGATACATCATAGCAATAGAATGAAGAGCAGAAACCGTATGATCATCTCAATAGATGCAGGAAAGACATTTGATAAAATGATCATCCCTTCATGATAAAAAACACTCAAACTACACATAAAAGAAACATATCTCAACATAATAAAGGCCATATATGATAAAACCACAGATAACATTATACTGGAAGCCTTTCCTCTAAGAATAGGAACTATTTAATAGACAAGAAAGCCCACTTTATTCCTTTTCTTTCTTTCTTTTATTTTATTTCAGAATATTACAGGGGTACAAATATTTAGATTACATATATTGCCTTTGCAATGGGCACTTGGATTGTTTCCACATCTTTGCAATTGTGAATTGTGCTGCTACAAACATTTGAGTGTAGATGTCTTTTTTGACTTTGGGTAGATCCCCCTGCAAATCCACATAAAACTATCTCCCATGAAACTGGTCCCTAGTGCCAAAAAGGTTGGGGACCACTGATCTAAAGAATGAAAAAACAAACACCACATGTTGTTACTACTAAATTGGAGCCCATCAATGAGCACAGATGTGCACAGAGGGAAATAAAACCCAAAGGAAGTCAACCAGGGGGGAGAAGGAAAGAAAGAATGGGCTAAAACCTACCTAACGGATACAATGAACAATATCTGGGTGATGGATCCTCTTGTAACCATGACTCAAGAATTATAAAAGCAATTCATGTAACCAAAATTATTTGTACTCTGTAATACTTTGAAATTAAAAGAAATAAAAATAAAGAAAATTTATAGTGAAAGCCTGCAACTCCCTTAGCTTGATTGCAGTCCCAGGTAGAACACATAGCAGACTAGAGACATAGTCAGAAATTTAACAAGACTTGAAATTAATAGCTCTATAGGGTCATTATACTATCTCCACAAATTTCTGACTGTCTGTGAAAGTGTAAAAGGACCACAAAACCAAAAAACCAAGACGAGCTTACAAATTGCCTGAACTTTGCACTTTCAACTCCACACATCAGCAGAGGGTGGAACTTTATTCCTCAAGGTGTTTCAGCACATCACAACATATACCAAATCAGTGGCTGACCACAAAGAAGTGAAACCACTACAAATCCAACTAAAATAATAACAATCATAATAATAACAATAATACAATGTGCAACACAAGGGAGAAATAATCTGTAGGCTAAGTCTAGGCAAGTTACTTTGAAAATAAATAAGTAAACAGAAGAGCAAAAACTATAAACTCTTAAGAAAAAAATCAGAATCCAAAGTTGCTACCTTATCTGCAATATTCATTTTGAGCATGATTTTATAAACCATGCAAAGAACTAGTAATGTGTAACCCATGTCCCAGCAAAATAAAGCAATCTGCAGAAACTGCCATGGCATGGACCCAGATGTTGGACTAGGAACAATGACTTAAAAAATGCTACAACACCATAAAAAGTAGTGAAATACCGATACATGCTGCAACATGAATCAAACTTGAAAACATTATGTTAATAGAAAGAAGCCAAATATTTTTGTGAAATGCCCACAATAGGCAAATCCATAAAGACAGAGAACAGATTACTAATTGCTAGAGGTTGGGGGAGGAAAAGGGGGGACTACATAGCAAATATGGAATTTCCTTTTGAGGTAATAAAAATATTCTGAAACTAGAAAGAGGTGGTGGTTGCACAACATTGTGAAGGTCCTAAATGCCACTGAATTTACACACTTTAACATGGTTAATTTGTTATATGAATTGTACTTTAATAAAAGAAAAAGACTAAAACTACTATGAAGAAACTCTAATACATATTGTTACATGAATAAAGACAGATTGAGAAAAAGAGCTAAAACAAAAAGTTTTTAAAGAAAACCAAGTTTAAAGAAATAAACATATGATGACAATAATTTAATAATGAATATCAATAAAGCAATAGAAATTATTCAAATGAATCACATGAAGATTCTAGAGTTGAAAAGTATATTAACTAAAATAAAAAATTCACTAGATGGGCTCAATAGCATATTTGAGATAGCATAAGAAATAATCAGTGATTTAGAACATAGATCAATGGAACTTATCCATTGTAAAAGAACAGACAGAAAAAAGATTGGAAAAAATAAACAGAGTCTCACAGACCTGTAGGACAACATCAAGTGTACCAACATATATCTAATAGGAGTCCTAGAAGAAGAGAACAAAGAAAAGGGGAAAATTGTTTTTTGAAAACTAATAGCAGAAAACTCAATTTTGATGAATAACATTTATTAAAATCCATTCTGTCAAGTTCTGCTTTTGTTATGTGTGTTAGTCCGCTTACTTTTAATATATTGTTAATATGTTTGGATTTAGGTCTAACATTTAACTAACTGGTTTTCTTTTCTTTCCTCTGTTGTCATTTTGTTCCTGTTTTATATTATTCTTGCATTCCTTTGGCATATTTAAAATTTTTTTTAGTATTCCATTTGTGATATATTTTTTGATTTTGACTAGACATATTTTAATAATTTTAATGGTTTCTCTAGAGATTATAAAGTACATACTTATCATGACCTATTTATAATTGATATTTTACTACTTTAATTATAATATTAATATAGAAACATTGCAACCATTTAGTGATACCCTTACTATTCATTTTGTGTGCTACAGTTCTCTTGTAAATCATATCTATATGCACCAAAGCCATTAAATGCGTTTTAAAGAACTAAAGAGAAGAATAGTCTATTGCATGTACCCAATATTTAATTATTTCTGTTGTTTGTCCTTCCTTAATGATTTTATAAGTTTCATTCCAGTATCATTTTCATTCTGTTGGGAAAGCTCCTTTTAGAAGTTATTGTAGAGCAGTTCTGTTGGCCATAAATTCTCTTAGTTTTCCTTTATCTGAGAATACTTTGTTTCACCTTCATCCCAAATTTTCAATGATTATAGCATTCTGGGACAACAGTTTTGTCCGCACATATAAAATGTAGTGCTACTTTGTTCTGTTGTCCAGGGTTTTCAATAAGAAAATTTTACTCATTAGAATTCTTGTTCCCTTATAGGTAATATGTCATTTCACGTAGGCTGTTCCCAAGGTTTATTCTTTTTTTTTTTTTTTTTTGAGTGGTTTATTATGTATCTGGGAATAGTTCATTTTGGACTTATTTTGTTGGTGGTTTGCTCAGCTTCTTGCATTGTATTTTTATTTATTTTGTTTCAGTTTTTTCTCTCTATTCATATTTGATATTTTTATTATCTATCTTCAAATTCACTCACTTTTTTTCTATCATCTTGATTTTTCTAGTGAGGTCCTTCTAGTGAGGTTTTTTTTTTTTTGCAGTTATTTCTCAGATATTTTTGAGTCCATTTGGTTCTTCTCTGTATCTTTTATTTCTTTGATGAGCCTTTATATTTTAGCATGTGTTTGAAAAGAGTTTATGACTATAATTCAAGCATTTTTACAAAAGTTGTTTTAATGTCTTTATCATATGAGTCCCAACATCTGTGCCATCTTGTTGTTCGTGTGTGTTGATTTTCTTTTCTATACCAGTTGACATTTTCATTTTTTTATATGCTAAGTAATTTTTTATTTTATTCTGGGCATTTTGGATATTATGTCAAGACTCTATGTCTGTTTAAATCCTATGGAGAATGGTGATATTTTTGTTTTGACAACTAATTAACCTGGGTAACTTCAAGCCTTAAGTTTCAACCTGCCTTATGTAGTCTGTGGTTCCAACATGAGTTTATTCTTCAAAGTATTCTTAGTTCTATTTGGATCTATCCCAGGTGTTTAACACTCATTGGTCAGTAAGTGACATAGTTCTTATAATCTATACATTACATACTAAAAACCACAAGGAGCCACATTAAAATACCATGATCACAAATATGGTATCTGCCCACAAGAATTTCTTAGCCTAGAAACAAATACAGGCATGCAAACAGTTATAAAGTGTAGTATATAAATATGTACAAAGTGATAATGGAAAACAAAGTAACAAAAAGAATAAATCTGTAGGTCATCAGTAGAATTGATTTTCTTTAAAAGCAGTATAATTTTTTACAGTTTATATTGAAAATAAATACTTTCATCTGAATAATTTACTACTCATACTTTTATTTAACCTGTCAAAAATAATTTTTAAAACTTTGACTTAGGTTTATCAAACGTTAGTCATCCTTAACTTTGGCTGACAAACATGAAAGAGAAAAATACAAATACATTAACAAGGAAATATTTCCAACAGCAATTTGATCACCAGGTGGTCAATAGTTACTAAAAAAATAAATATTTACAAGAAAATTGAAAATTGGTTAAACACTTGTAACTGCATTATTTATCCTACACATCTTGCCTCTGGGCTTTATGCCCAGCATAAGTACATATTATTTGAGCTGGCATGGATTTTGTTATTATAGGCATAGCATTTTCAAAGTACTGAAATTGCTAAGATCCAAATTTAGAACACCTTCTAAAAATAGTTTGCTTCTCTTTACTTGGTATAAATGTCTAAGTCCCTTTGAGTCTATAATTACATTGGATATACATTTGTGCTGTAATTATCTATGGTTTTCCTTCAGTACTAATCTACATTATTGTGCTCCTGAAAGCAAGAACAATTTTTGGGAGAGAGAGAGAGAAAGAGAAATATATAGCTGCCAAATAAGTTATGGATAGGGTATTGAAGTTGATACATTTGTTCATGTTAGTGAATTTGGGATTCATAGGAAAAACTAAAGAAAATGAATCAGAGCAAAGAATGCTATAGCATAGAAATTTGCTCTTTATTTATAATAACAGAATACACTTTCAGGTCTGAGGAAGAAATTCTATGTCTTTCATTTAATTTTATTTGTTTAGTGAGCTTTATATAGTATGCAGTTTCTTTAACAAATAGCTCCAAATACATACAGGGATTTGCTCTCCCACTCAACTGGTACTGCTAAGCTTGAACTATCAATCTGTGGTGTTTTAACAACAGCTTTTGAGTTTACCAATAAAATTACAAGAAGCATTTAGATTTAATGCCTATGTTGTGAGGTAAATGTGAGAATAATGCATGAGGATTACCTGCAAAATTCTATTTGTAAATGTCTTTCTCTTAATGAGATTAGATAGAGATAATATTTCTGTATGATGACTAAATGCCTATGCAGGTATTTCCCTGAAGTCTGCTTTTAGCAATTTAACATGTATTAGAACAACTTTTTTTTTCCCTAGCATTTATTTGAATGCCCCAATTTCTATTTTGTATACAGGAATTGAATTTCATAATTTAGCTAATTTTTATACAGCATTATTTTATGATAGCAAGGTTCTTTCTCCATGCCCAAAATCATATCACCACACAGTATTGATCTGTGGCTGGAATAAATATACTGATTAATTTGCCTTTGATATATTTGGTTCCTCTTTACGTAAATGTTTGAAGAGTCTAATCGCAAAGTACTCTGATATCCTAAGGAAAAATTATGTCAGAAACAAAAGTTAATGCCAGTGACTAAAAGTTTTTAACAAAAAATACATTATGAGATATGTAAGTTATGGTGTAAAAGCAAATATCTAACACAGAGCATACTCTGATTTCTGCAATTGATAGAATACTACTTCAGCACACCAAGGCACTTGAAAAAACTCATGGAAAACAACTGCATTGGCTCGAAGTTCTACCAATAGATTCCAGAAATAAGCTAAAGAAAATCAGATGTAAAAGCATTTCCATATAATTCACATAATATGCAATGATAAAATTCCTACATATATTCCTCTAATTTCTATTCAATTCAATTAAAAATAAATATTTTCTAGACTTCTTCCATCATCTTCAGTCTCAGTGCATGACTATGCTTTCTAAGTTGAAGCCATTACTTTATAATTATAATTATACTTACATTATCCTTTATAATTCACTGCCAACCTACATTGTCCATGTCCATATGCTCTGCCTTCTCATATATTATAATAGATAAACAACTGTAGCCATTTCTTTCACTTGGGTATTAGATCCCACTCCGTCTCACCCACTCAAGTATTTTGCCATATGGGAATCTCTCCAAAATTAGAACAGAGTGCATGTACAGTTATATTTGAACACCTTACTCCCAGGATCCATATTGTCTTATGGCAATCATAATAAGAACCAAACTTGGCAAACAAAATTGCAGAGTTTGACTTTAAGAAAAATCATAATAAAATAAGGGGAACCAATGCAAAATCTGTAATGCCAGACTGAGTGTATTGTAAGAAGACGACAAACAATAAATCATATACTAGATCTATTCTTCTGCAAACCAGTAGATATGTTTGGGGAAACCCACAAACATCCATAATTGAACAGTAGCATGGGGGAAGAAGGGAGGAAGGGCTCCAGAAGGCCTTTGGAGCATACCACCTATGGTAGGCAGAATTCCAAGTGGCTACTGAAGTTGTCCTGTCCAAATTCCCAGAAATTGAATATGATGAGATATTATGCTATGGCATACGATCGGCCCTCCGTAAGCTCAGGGGATTGGTTCCAGGGCCCTCTGCAGACGTAAATATCCACAGATGGTCACGTATCAACTGTGGATCAAAAAATTCAGATCAAAAAAATCAAGGAGCTGAGGTTACTTAAATCTGTGGCTATGGAACCCACAGATACAGAGGGCTGATTATTGTAAGAAATATATTTGAGTTTTGTTCACAGCTCCTGGATCAGATCTCCTAAAACCTTTGGGGTTTCCTGAGAGATAGTATTATCTTCTATTATTCACGATCACTCTGGGTTTACACTATGACTTAGGGTAGGGGTCCCTAGATGGCTGCAGGGTATGAGTGGCCATCAGAAAGACTAAAGGACTACATAGTTGGAAATTTCAGCCCTACCACTGACTTCCAAAAAAAGGGAGGGGGTGTTGGTGATTAAGTTCTATAAAACTCTTGAACAAAGAGATTCAGAGAGCTTCTCAGTTGGTGAAGACATCAAGATGCTGGGAGGATGGCATGCCCAAAGAGGGAACGAGATCTCCGTGTACTCTGCTTTCCCCACACCTTGCCTTATACAACTCTTCCATTTGGCTGTTCCTGTATCCTTTATAATAAACCCGTAAACATAAGTAAACTGACTTCCTGAGTTCTAGGAGACATTCTAGCAAATTATTCAACCTTAGGAGGAGGGTGAGAAAACCTCTGATTTATAGTTGGTCAATCAGAAGTTCAGGAGGCCCAGGATTTGTGACTGGAGTGTAGAGTGGGGAGCAGTCTTGTGAGACTGAGCCCGTGCCCTATGGGGCCTGTGCTAACTCCTGGTGATTAGTGTCAGAACCGAATTGAATTATTGAACATCCAGTGTCCAGAGAAGCAGGTGGTGTAGGAAAATACTCCACAGACACATGGATATGTTAAGTTCTATGGCAAGAGGGACTTTGCGGATGTAATGTAACTGGCTTCTAGAAGCAGTATGTAGGCCCTGGATGGTAGCCAACAAGGAAACAGAACTTAGTCTTAAACCACAAAGAACTAAATTCTACCAACAATATGAGTAAACTTGAAAACAGATTCTCCCTCAGAGCCTCCAGAAGGGAAAGTAAACTCTCCTCTACACCTGATTCAGATGATTTAGATGATGAGACCTTAGAATTTTGAGCCGATAATATATAAATGAGATTTGGGACTCTGAAATGATGCCATAGTGAAATGAGATTCTTGGCAACCTTGGGATGGGATGAATGTATTTTGCTCTTCTGAGGGACATGACTTTTTGAGGACCAGGCAAACTGTGGCAAACTGTGATAGGCAGAATTCTAAAGATGGCCCTTCCGAGATAAATCATGAGTGTCTATTATTTCCACAAATAAGCACTCTCTTGTAACCAGCACCCATACCAAGAAACAGAACATGACAGCCCCAGAGAAGCCCCCACCCCAAAGCCCTTCCTATCACTACAGTCCAAAGGTAAACACTCTCCTAACTTCTTATGTATTTATTTATTTGGTGGACTGTATGGGGAACGAGCACTCTCCTAACTTGCAACAGCATAGATCCATCTTGCTAGTGTTTGAACTTTATATGAATGGAATAATTCGTTGGGTACACCTTTGTGTCTGGCTTCATCCACTCAACATTATGCTTGTGAGATTCAACCATGTCTTCCTGTACTTGTTTGGTGTTCCTTCTCATTGCTGTGGAGTATTCCACAATATCGCCATTTGTTTATCCACTTACCAGTTAATGACCATTTGGGCTGTTTCTAGTTTGGGGCTAGTATTAGACAAAGGATGGGGCTCTCAACTTTCTAGTATTTTCGGTGAGCATATGCACTCATTTCTGGTGGCTTATATCCCCCAACAGTGAAGTTGTTGGGTCACAGAGGAAGTGTGTATCTACGTCAGTAGGAAATGCCAGCTTGTATCATTTTTCATTCCCACCAGAAGTGTCTGAGCAATTCGTTTGCTGTACATCCAGCCCTTGGTATGGTCAGTCTTTTAAATTTTTGCCATTTTGGCAGGTGTGCATTGTATTATGGTTTCACTTTGCATTTTCCTGATGGCTAATAACAACTAATGAGATGGGGCACATTTTCATATGTTTATTGGCCATTTGAATATCCTCTTGTGAAATGACCATTCATTTTCTTATTAATTTTTCTGCCTTTTTCTAATAGTTTTGCAGGAGTACACGTACCTTGATGGATATACATGTTGAGTTTTCTCTCTGTGGCTTGTCTTTTCATTCTCTTAATGGGGCCTGTTGAGGAATAGAATTTCTTAATTTTTTATCTTTTTAATTAATTTTTTTTTATTTCAGCATATTATGGGGTGCAAATGTTTGGGTTACATATATTGCCTTTGTCCCACTCCAGTCAGAGCTTCAAGTGTGTCCATCCCCCAGATGGTGCACATCACACCCATTAGATGTGAATGTACCCATCCCCTCCTCCACCTCCTACCTACCCAACACCTGATGAATGTTACTACTAAACGCGCACATAAAAAAGTGTTGATCAGTTAATACCAATTTGATGTTGAGTACGTGTGGTGCTTGTTTTTCCATTCTAGTGATACTTCACTTAGTAGAATGGGCTGCAGCTCTATCCAGGATAACACAAGAGGTGCTAGATCACCATTGTTTTTGTGGCTCAGTAGAACTCCATGGTATACATATACCACAATTTATTAATCCACTCATGTATTGACGGGCACTTGGTTGTTTCCACATCTTTGGAATTGTGAATTGTGCTGCTATAAACATTCTAGTGCAAATGCCTTTTTTATAGAATGTCTTTTTTTCCTTTGAGTAGATGCCCAGTAATGGGATTGGTGGGTCAAATGGTAGTTCTACTTTTAGCTCTTTGAGGTATCTCCATATTATTTTCCACAGAGGTTGTGCTAGTTTGCAGTCCCGTCAGCAATGTATGTGTGTTTCTATCTCTCTGCATACAGGCACTGCTTTAAAGGTATTTTGTAGATGCAGCTGAAGTCCCAAATCACTTGATTTAAGAGGAGATTATCAGGTGGGCCTAATCCAAGCAGATTAGCACCCTTAAAAGCCAACAGCTTTCTCCTGCTGGAAGGCAGAAGAAGACGTCAGAGATGTGACCTCTAGGAAGAACTTGGCAACATTGCTGCTTGTTTGAAGATGAAAGGAGCACATGGAAAGGAACATAGGCAGCTTTTAGGGACTGAGAGATCGGTCTTTGGCCAACAAGTAGTGAGGAATGGGGACCTCAGTCTCCAGCTGCAAGGAGCTAAATTCTGCCAACAAACAAAATTTAAAGAAAATATTCTGAGTTAAGACTCCCTTTTCATCCACAAAGAAGAACCATTAAGTTTTGGTCCACTCACTCACCCAGACATGATTCTGAAGTGCAGAATTAAAGAGGGTGAAACTACAAAGATTCGTAACCTGAAAAGAATGATTAATATAAAGGCAACTGCATAAAACCAACTCTTATGGGGAATTAAGCTTTAAGGATACTAACTAGACTGAAAGGAAGCTCAATTAAACCCAGGAAATATTGGCATATCAGCAAGTAGAAGTTTCCTTTTCATCCAGCAGAGAGGAGGTTCAACTATTCAACTCCTAGAAATAAAGAATCTAAACTTTCTTTGCACAGGTGAGAAGAGAGTGAATTTCTTATCTTGATACATTAATATAGTAAATATCAATTCAGGCATCCTCAAACTGCGGCCCATGAGCCACATGCAACCCGCTGAGGACATTTATCTGGCCCACTGGGTGGTTTTGCCACTGCTGCCTGTCCTGCTTAGCAGCCGACTTGTCTCGGGGCCCACAGTGCGCATGTGTGGAATGTGCGCCACACTCTCCAACAGTCTGAGGGACAGTGAACTGGGCCCCTGTTTAAAAAGTTTGAGGACCCCTGATGTAATCATTTACAAAATTCAAAATTAAAATTAAATATTAACTCATTGACTGGTAATTATCTAAAAAATGTTCTTACCAATATAAGAGATTTATATAAATCAGTAAATAAAAAGGTTTCAAATATTTTATCACGCATATTGGTTAAAATACAACTAGGGGCAAAACCCAGTAAATTGCACTTTAATGAAAAGTTCAAAACCTTGAAAACTGTACCTGCCTTTATTTCCTATCTCTAAATTGAGAAAAATATTACATGCCTGTAGAGGTATGTAATGTGATAATGGAATAGGTTGTGTTTTATGAAGAGATTGTAAAACCCATGAAAAGTTGCCCACAGCCAAAAGGAAATTAGGCCAAGCATAAAAAGCATATAGCTAGTAGAAAATAAGAATTTTAATAAAATTGAAAATACAACCCATCTCCCTTTATACTTCTTTAGGCTACCAATGTTCTCTCCCAGCCATGTTTCATTGTTATAATATTGATAAGTGTGAAGAAAGCAGATAAAAGTTCTGAGAGCTGGCAAAATAGCTTTGGATGTTGAACTATCTGAAAACTAATATCACAGAGTTAGTTCATTTATAATATTAAAGTTCATTATCATATCAGTGGTATAATAAATTACATAACTAAAAATGAGTAATATTTTATATAATATTAAGATGAAATAAGTATTAGTTTTTAGAAATAGAAAATAACTTTGAGACCTCTATAATCCAGCCTCTTAATTCACAGCCAAGGAAATGGGATTAGAAAAAGTAATAGTAACATATGTTTTTAAATAAAGTAGAAAATATGACATTTGAGTCTTTCCCTTCTGATCCCATCTGTATACTTTACCCTACCAGGTAGAAACAATTAGTAACCTAATTAGAATGTCCTGAAAGGAAAAAAATCTAATAGGAACATTTACCTTCTTAAATTATTTATATTACCGAGATTACCATCAAAATCAGGTAGTAAAAAATGCCAGCACTTTCCAGATGGGCTTTTTTTGTTCCTATTTTTAATAAAATAAGGCAGAAAAGAGTATAATTAGTCAAGGGAAACTCCAGCTGTATCTGAATCAATCCAAATTCATGACAAACAGCTTAGCCTTTCTCTAGTCTTTTTTTAAATTATTCTGGGTACATAATAGTTGTATATATTTATAGGGTACATGTGATGTTTTGATACAGGCATACAATGTGAATTAATCAAATCAGGGTAATTGGGGTATCCATCACCTCAGGCAATTAACATTTCTTTGTATTAGGAACATTCTGGTTCTATTCTTTTAGTTGTTTTAAAGTATACCTTACCTTATTGTTGATTATAGTCACTTTGTTGTGTTATAGCCTTTCTCTAGTCTTGACTCATACTGAAATTGCTTTCTGCAGTGCTCGGTCTTTGGTGATCTCACGTTGGTAAAGCGGTACTGACAGCTGAAACCTTCCATGAGATGCACAAGACTGGAGAGGCGAGGTGAGTCCTCAAAGCAACTGTTACTCCAGGAACAAAAGCTCACTTTTCACTACGCCTATGGGCATACCCATACACTCTTGCATATAACACACCTCTTGTGAGGAAATGCAACTTTTTTTTTTTTTCCAACTTAAGTTAACTTTAGCTGGAGTTCCAACAAAAGAGTCCTAGTGTATGGGTTAAATTCTGTACCTAAAATTGCTTATTCCTCCTCAAGATTTCAAAATGGGGTGAAGGAAGAGAATGAGGATAAACATTCCCTGGAAACCCCTGACTTCATTCAGGGGCCCCTAATAATTATACGTGACCCACATCAACAAATGCTGACTCCTAGGATAGGCTGGATGATTGGAAACAAAGCGAATGCATACCATGGTTTCTTCCTTTATCTCCATGGTAATCTACGCTGACACTAGGGACAGAACTGATGGAAGTATGTTTCACTGTATTCAGCATTAAATTAAATTCTAAAGACTGCAAAGTAAAAAGAATAATACACACTGCTGGCAAAATCATAAAGAGTGAGGGCTAATCCCAAATCCTTCCACAGGGAAAAAAGGGAAAACTGAAATAGATCAGTAAAAATCACAGGTTCATCTTATGTTGTGGGGTAATTAAAGCCAGTGACTCACTTAGGAATACAAATGCACTGAAAAGTAAAATTTGTTAATGACTGGGACATAATAAAAGGCATTGGTTTTAAAATACAACAATAATATATTTAGTACAGCATGTGCTTTTTAAATCTACTCTGTTCAATGTGGTTCTGGGAGTCTCTATCTGTGTGACACAGCCTATATTAATAAGCAGGCTTCAAAATAGTAAATAAATGCAGGCTTCTGTGGACAGTGGCATTGTGAGTGTATTCTAAATATTTTTACTGCCCTCAAAATGAGATCAAGAATATAAGATAAAAATGAGATTTCCCTCAAAGCGGCTGAAGCCTAGATAGACATATGGGTAGATAGATGGATAGAGACATAAAATCTTATGTGTAAATTCAGGGTCTAATGCTGGGGTTTACAGTCTACAAGGAAAGCATTTGGGAAAGGGAGGTGGATACAGCAAGGACAACCTGGAACCCCATGAACCAGAATGCATGAGGATGGATTAAGACCTGTGTCAGTTTGGAGGATGAGGGAGTCTTGTAGGGGAAGCTGATGCCCTTCATCACAGAACTGAAGACACCTCTGGACCAGGTGTTGAAAATGCTGAAAGAAGACTCAGGGGAAGGTGAGGCATTTGCAGGGCAGGTGGCAGTTAACACACCCGGGATGGGGGAACACCACATCATAAACAAGAGGCATGAGTTACAAAAAGGCTCCTGCTTTCATCCATGCTCCAAATCTCACTTAAAAATCTCTGTTAAAACTTGCTCTATCCTAGCGCTCTGGGAGGCCGAGGCGGGCGGATCGCTCAAGGTCAGGAATTCGAAACCAGCCTGAGCAAGAGCAATACCCCGTCTCTACTAGAAATAGAAAGAAATTAATTGGCCAACTAAAAATATATAGAAAAAATTAGCTGGGTATGGTGGCACATGCCTGTAGTCCCAGCTACTTGGGAGGCTGAGGCAGGAGGATTGCTTGAGGCCAAGAATTTGAGGTTGCTGTGAGCTAGGCTGACGCCATGGCACTCTAGCCAGGGCAACAGAGTGAGACTCAGTCACAAAAAAATGAACAAACAAAAACAAACTTGCTCTAACTGGAAACATGCAGGAAAGGAAACATGAAAGAACGTCAATAACAATAGCAACAAATGTGCTAGGGCTGTATTTAAAAAAATTATAAAATGTTATTGAAGGGCTTTAAAGGAACCTGAATAATTGATGAGATATAACAAGTTAGTGAATGGGAATACTCAACAGCATGATGATTAAATTTTACCTATTAATTAATTAAAGAAAAACCTCAATAGCGTTTTTTTATATTTAGAAAAATTCATTCAACATCTCCTGTGTAATAGCAAAGATCCAAATGTACCCAAGACAATTCTGAAAATGAAGAATAAAGGAAAAGTTACTTTTCTAGATATAATAGTTGTCCTAAAGTATCTGTGGTTCATTAGGCCTGAAATGATAAGAGTGTTTATGAAGTTATAAAATGTTGATTTCATTATATATTCAAATCACTGGTAAAGATACTAAAACAAATAGAGAGATAAATACATAGGTAATATCCTCCCAAAATGAAGGTAAACACGAAATTATTTGCTAATTATTTGCTGTATTTATATAAATCTCTCTTTTATGCTGAAGATAATCTTAAGCATTTTATAATTAAGATAAATCTATCTTATATAAACAAAATGTAACTATTTCTCCCCAAAATAACTTTCCTTGTTTACAATTCAACTTGTTCAGTAGAAAAAGCACTATTTAGATAACTTTTTTTAAAGGAGCTTTGGTAGTTTGTATCTTTCAACAAATTTTTACACTTCATTTAAGTTGTAATATATTGGCATAAAATTATTATAATATTGCCTTTTTATTCTTTTAAATTCTATAGGCTCTGTACTGATATCGCTTCTCTCATTCCTGATGCTGGAAATAACCCTAACCCTCTGATCAGCTTGGCTAGAGGTTTCTTTTCAGAAAACCAGATTTGGTCTCTAATTAATCTCATTGTTTTTCTGAGTTCTTAGTTCTACTCTTGCCTTTCTTCTGCTTACTTTAAGCTTGATTTGCTCTTTTGTCAAAATTTTTTAGATGGAGCTGAAGTCACTGATTCCAGTTCCTCTTTTCTGATATTTATTTGTTTAAAGCTGTACATTGCACTCTGAACACTGTCTTAGCTGTGCATGACAAATTTTGGTAGATTCTGTTTTCATTTTCAAGACAAAAATACCTTATAGTTTTCCTTTGGATTCCTTCTCTGACCCATGAATTACTTAGAATTGTGCTACTTAGTTTCCAAATATTTGCAGGCATATTTCTATTGATTTCTAATTTTATTCCATATGATCATAAAACAAATTTTATATGACTTGGGCCCTTCTAGAATTTATTGAAATTGATTTTATGATCTAGAACTTGTCTACTTTTCATAAATGTTTCATATGTACTTGAACAGAATATGTGATCTGTCCTTCTTGGGAGAAGTATTCTATACATGTCAATTAGGTAAAACTGACTAATAATGTTTGAGTTTTCCACATTCTTGCTTCATGCATTTTGAAAATTTTTATTAGTTATGTAAACATCAGGATGCGTATTTTGTTTTGATAAATTCACCCCTTTATAATTATGAATTCTTTGATCCAGAATCTACTTTTTCTGATAATACTATAGCCACATTTTGTTCAGTGTTACAATGCTATATCTTCTTTAATCCTTGTGTGATTAACCTATTTTTGTCTTTAAATTGAATTTCTTTTAGGCAGCATATTCTTGGATCTTGTTTTGGAATCCAACATGATTATCTCTGCCTTTTAATTGGGGAGGCTAAGCCCATTTACATTTAACATGCTTATGATATGGTTGGATTTACATCTATCATATTGCTATTTGTTTTATCATTTGGCCATATATACTGTATTTATGCATTCTTTTGCGTTATTTGAGCATTATTGGGAAGTCCATCTCCTTAAGTGGCTTATTAACCTAAACAATTCGATTTCTCTCTTCAGTGGTTGCTTTAGCATTTTAATACACATTTTAACTTATCACAGTCTATGTTCAAGTAAAGTATCGCTCTATCTGAAAAAGAACTTTGTAACCATATACATCCATATCCCCTCTGTCTTTCTGCCATTATTGTCATATATTTTATTGATTTGTTATAAACACTATATTATTTTTATTTTAAATAGCTAATTATCTTTATAGAATCTTAATAAGATAATAAGAATTTTTTTTATTTATACACATTGTATTACTCAGGGTTTTCTGGGAAATAATCAATAGAATATATATATATATATCTCCTATATAAATTATATATATGTAGAGAGAGAGATCTCCAATACAATATTGGAGATATATATAGTCTTCTGTATACAGACTATATATATACATAGTCTGCTGTCTACAAGCTGGAGACATAAGAAAGCCCATGGCACAGTTCAGTCTGAGCCCAGATGCCTGACAACCAGTGGAGTTAATGGCATAAGTCTCAGTCTGAGGGCAGGAGAAGACCAATGTTCCAGCTCAAACTATCAGGCAGAAGAGGTAAATTCTCCCTCCCCACCTCTTGTTCTATTCAGGCCTTTAATGGATTGGATAATGTCCACTCACATTGGGTACAGCGACCTTCTTTGCTGATTCTAGCAATTTTAATGCTAATTTCATCTGGACACACCCTCACCAACACACCCAGAAATGTTTAGCTATATCTGGGCACACCATGATCCATTCAAGTAAGTGCAAAAAATTAACCATCTCACACATATTTACCATCTCTGACAGTTTCCATTTCTTTATGTAGATCTATATTTCCATTCAGTATCATTTTCCCTCTGCCGAGCTCTAGCATTTCTTCTAGAGTAGGGTTAATGGTAACGAATTCTTTCGGCTTTTGAGTGAAAAAGTGCTTATACGAGCTTTGTTTTTGAATGACATTTTAATGGGGTAAAGAGTTCTAGGTCCAGAGGCAAGTGTGGTCTTGCACCCCTGTGGTCCCAGCTACTCAGGAAATGGGAAGATCTCTCAAGTCCACGAGTTTGAGACCAGCCTGGGTAACATAGTGAGACCCTGTCTCTAACAATAATAATAATAAATATTAAATGAAGAATTCTAGGTTTAGCAGTTTCTTTTTTTCTTCTTAGCAGTCTTAAAGATGTTGCTTCTGCTATCATTCTTTCCTCTCTTACTCACTACATGCTGTGAGTTTTTTTCTGACTGCTTTTAAGATTTTGTCTAATCACTAATTGCAGAACAGTTTTCCAGGTGACTTTGGAGTAACCCAGTTCTCCCCCTTGCTCAGGGGAGCAAATTGCCTTTCCCATTTTACAAAATAGGCATAACCATACATGTTCTACTTGCTAGGTATTTTGTGGGGGAAAATGAGCAATAAATTATGTTATTTTTTTGTAATTTCACAGCTGAATTATTTCTTCCAGATCTAGTGCTGTTTCCATGATTGTCTACTTTACTAAAAATACAATTTAGAAATACATTCTTTACAATAAAACATCCTAAATGCTGGCATGATTTTCTATATATTTTGTTGTGTTTTTTCTTGATATTTTAAACTGAATATTATCAATTCTGAATCACTTAGGATTTATATAATTTTTATCTAGAAAATGAAGTGGTTTCCAGTGGTGTATAAAATCCAGTCATACAGAGATGGGTAAAATCAGTACTTCTAGGGTAGGATAGCTGTATACTACTATTGCTAATCATAGAAGGCAACCCATAACTCTGCTTTATCCAGAGAAGTCCTTGCCACCTCTGATGGACTACAGAATTTTCAATAAATTTGTAGAATGTGAGTCAATTTCAATCAACATTTTGATAAGAAAAATTTGATACAAACAAACAAAAATTCAAACCCCAGATCTAGGAATAGAAATGACTTTACAAAAAAAAATTGCTGCAAATACATGTTGATTAACTTTTATTTTCACTACTTTCTATGCCTTCTTCCCTGTAGTGGTATTTTTTCCAGTATCCTCATATTCTCTCCTTCTCTTTCTGTGAAAATAGTCCTTAGGAAAAGGCTATGAAAAAAAACCCTCATATTATTGAAGTATCTGCTACAGATAAGTGATTTCAGGAGATAATGTAGCCTTTTTACTTTGGTTTCTTTTTATTTGAGGTTTCAAAAAGGAACCAAGCCTCTTATTTAGCTTAGATCAGAGAAGATGTGTTTCAAACAAATGACCTGCAACACTACATCTAATTTCTGATTCTTCTATAACCTTCTGTATAAAGATTTGGTGGTGTAACTTCAGTAGTTATCAAGGGATTCCAGTGTAGAAACAATCAGAAATTTCATTGAAATATGATGTTCAGGGGTATTCAAAAACACAGGACCGAGAGTCAGGAAATAATTTTGAGAACAGATTCCAGCTCAGAGTCCCAAGCCGCCTTTGCAGCCTTGTATAAAAATTTCTCTGGATGTACATGGGCTGCTTACCCTTCCATTTCTGTGAAGTAGTTTCCTCACTCACAAACGTTAAGAATAATTAAAAGTCCAGGAATCATCCAGAGCATTTAGCACAGAGAATCCACATGGAAGAGGTTTGTGAATTGAGACACCTTATTATTCAGTGTCTTACAATACTCTCCAGAATTAGCAGCGACTTTCAACCTATAAGCTTTTACCAACTTTAAAACAAAAAATTAAGCCCCTCGAATATAACAAATGTAAACAATTTTTCTTTGTTTCGTCTCAATTTGAATTTCTGGAAAGACTGACTCAAGGAGACAGCATAAAGAAGAAATTAAAAAAAAAGAATTTGTTAAAGTTGGTTAAAGTTTAAATCAAAGAAATTAGCTGGGAATGCTATGCCATCTCTATTTCCACCAGAGTCATGACAAAAGTTTTCTGATTACTAAGACTTCTTGGGAGCTTGTGACTTTCTTTCAGGTAAGGGAAAGTTTACAGATAGATCCATCTTAGTTTAGGTCTAACATGAAGCCTCCTTAGACCCATTTTCAAAGTATCTAAAGCAAATCTTTTGGAAAGCGAATTTTGAAATGGAACTGATACCTTAAATCACAACTATGCTATGTTATTCTGCCTTTAATTAGGCAAGAAACTAAAAAGTGATTTCTTTCTGATTGCATTGTCATTTGCTTTTTATTGGCTGAGAATAGTTCCATTTATTTCTTAAGAAGAAAACATGATAGATTTGAGGATTTAAAAATATTTTTGTACATTTACTGCCTCCCTCGTTCATACTTAAATTAATGGTTATTAACAAGCTAATTGTTAACCAGTTGCTAATGACATGTATTATAAACCATGAAACAAGGCATCAATGTGAGAAAGTTAATCATACAAATTGGGCCATTCTTGTCACACCCAACTAAAACAGAGTCGAGAGGCCAGGGGTTAGCACTCAGGGAACATAGCACTCAGGGAACATAGCATCGCCACAAGAATGTCACTCTCTGCAGTCCTGGCTGTGGAAGCTGCCTTCTGTAACCTGAAACCAGTTTTGTCTAATAGCTACTGAAACAACCTGCTGAAACTCCAAGTAGTTTTACTCACTGCTGTCACTCACCAATCAGAATTTGCCAGCTGCCCAAAATTTTACTATGCCAATGAACTTTCTTGAAGAACAATGCATGACATCTTTTTAAATAAAACTTCTAACACTCTCTTTGTTCATCAGGCATACCAAAGATCACTCAGTCTGTGTGAATGCCCTGAATTGCATTTCTTGCTTACCAAATGCAACATTTTAAAATTAGAGATTTGTCTCTATATTTTATTTGACTTTGATAAATGATATTCTAGTTTGTACATAAACCTACCATTTGTGTGTGTGTGTGTGTGTTTTGTTTCTCCCTTAAAAAGTCTCTGGCAAACTATCAATCCCGCATAAAATTCCAATTTTAGATGGTCACAGAGCTTTCAGAACCTGAAGGATGATGAACTCACCACAAATTTTCCAGCATACAGTGCAGGAGACATTCTGTTACTCGATTTATTCAAACGAAATATTTTCAAAGCTGTGCTCTCTTTAGAGCTCTCCAGGATTGCTCTAAGGAGAGTTTATTTTTCTCCAGGAAAATAAACTCCAAAACTTGTTGGTGGAAAATCCCTTCTTTGGGATTGACCCCAGCCAGGGAGAGGTTTAGCCCTCTCCCCTTAGTCTGCATGGCTTAACTTTTAACATGCACAAGCACCACCTTGCCGTTTTTAGAAAGATGCTTACGGTGCCCACGCATGTGATGTGATACGTCTACCTTTCTTAGGAAGGTTCCTGACTCCAGACCTACCTGTATCTACCTACCCTCATCTCAATTTTCCTCCCGTGTACCTTATTGGGAACAATGACTCTTTCAGCAGGCTGTATCAGTGAAAACAATTTCTTAGTATTTACGATAAGGCAAAAATAAAAAGCATTCCTTAATAAGTCAATTACCCTACATGGAAAACTGCTGATTCATAATTTTGCCAACTCAAGAATACGCAGTATTGAAGCACATTTGCCAACAAAGGAGGCCAGTGGCATCCTGGCTTTGCTAACAGCTGTCCCCTCAGGCCAGTAGGTGTGGCACGTGACAATAGAAGAACTTCTCTCAGAGCCTCCAACTCAGCCTTCACTCATTTAAGTAACTTGTTTGCTCAAAAAAGCATTTGTTGAGAATTCGTTATGTGGCAGGCACCATGCTGAGTAAGAGGATACAACATTGCCCAGTGCTTATTAAACTGACCTCATGAAGCTTAATATTCAGCCTCGCTATTTTAAACATGACAGGCAAAGCCATTTGACAGTTCAATTATTTTTCATAAATATAATTTTAAACTCACCTGATTTTCTAGGCATGATACAATGTTTTTGGGAAACAGTAATGAAAAAAATATTGTTCTTTCTCTCAGAATATCACAGAGCCAAACGAGAGCGGGAAATAAAGGAAGGAATGATTAATTCTGGAGAAGTTGTGAAAGTTCATTGAATGAAGTAATATTTACCTGGGTTCTTTGATGAATAGGATACATTTAGCCAGCATAGAGAAGAAAATGACATGCCGGGAAGAATAAACAGAGCACAGATGGCAGGAGTCATTGTGATATGCTCAGAAAACAGGAACAACATCTGCTCTGGAAAAGGTACAGAGTGCCAATCAGGAAAGTGGGAATTGGAAGAAGAAAGGTAAATTAGGAAAACACTTTGAAAGGTACAATCTGCCAAGTTGAGGCATTTGGATATTAATTCTTACTGCTTAGCAGAACCTGTAGGCATATGAGTGACATAATCAGATTCCATGACCAGAAAGATGGCAGCTTAGAACACGTACTTGAGGAGGAGAAAGTGAGAGTAGCAGAAACAGAGAGTTGCTGCAGGGACAGCTGAAACAGAGCAGTGGCAGCAAGGGTGGGTAAAGTGGGTAAAGGTGATTTGAGAAAGATGTTTCATTTCCAACTAAGAAGATTTTGTGACTGATTGAAGGTTTCCACATATGGTAAAAGAGAGGAAAAGCCAACAACTTAGGTGTTTCAAACTTGAGAAGCAGAAAGGTGATATTATTTATCCAACAAGGATACAGGAAAAGGAACCACCTCAGATGAATGAATTGAGTTTTGGACAGGCCATGTGTTAGGAGTCTCTGGGACTCAGAGCTGTAAATACTGGGCAGGCTGCTATGAATAAAAGGATGAATATACAGATAAAATAGAAGTTGAGGTTGAAGATGTTGCCTCATAAAATCATGCCATTGGTAGATGCCATGATATGTTTTTGAAAAAAAAATATCTTAGCAAAATTTTATAAGCTGGCAATCCTATGTTGGTCTACCATTTTTATTGATCTTAGTGGCTTTTGAAATACTAACATCTGGAAACATTGTATTATAGGTATTTTGGACCGATCAGTTTATAAGATGAGTGAGGAAACAGGTTCAAAATGAAGAACTACTTCCTGTAAATTCTCAGAGTAGATATTGACATATTCAGGATTAGAACACTGCCCTGACTCTCAAATAAAATTTGTGTCCACTGCTTCCTATTTACTATCAAAAGGCCTAAATCCAGATACTTGACTAGAAAATCAACTTAAAATCATAGCCAAGGCTATATAAATTATAACAAAAGGAAAATGTTAGAAGACTTTATAGTTATATATGTGTGTGTGTGTATAAACTCTCCACCTACTCATATATAAAGCCAAAAATGATTTTCCTTATCATAAAATCCACTTCTCAAAAATATTGTGGATAATAACAATAATGAGATATCATTCTTTAGATGTAAAAAATAAGTAAAACAGGACACTAATGGAATTGAGGGATGAGAGCACATAGTAATACATAGAATAAAACAAAGCACAATAAAATGGAAACTTGCATGGACCAAGGATAATAATGTGCTATTAATAAGGAGTAAGATCAACATAACTCTATAACACTTGAACATAAATACCTAAATTGCAAATTCATTTGAAGTGAATAGAAATCAATGCTGTTTAAAAGATATTAATTTCAGTTATTTGCTAATACCATACTTCTTAGACTGTGCTTATTTTAGGGTGAAAATATAAGTCTCTATTGTAAAGAAGCAACGTTAAATGATGCAATCATGAAGATAGATAAAATTTGTCTTAAATAGAATGATCATGATAAAATATAAAATTCTGTACAAAGTCAAGACGGTCTGTTGTCTATTCCAGTCATCTTCAAAGTAAGTTGCTGCAATTCGGAGTGCACGATTTGACTCCTTGTGATCTGAGAAAAATATATTAACATTTGATTGATATTTATTTTTACATTTTTATTGTAAAATATAATTCATATATTCAAAAAGTTCATGAAACAAATACACGTTAGGGATTTAATCTCAGATATTGTATCCAGTCCCATCCATCCAAATAAAGGAGCAGAACATTGGTGGTCTCCATGAAGCATTTCTCATGTCTTCTCACAATCACTGACCCTCATGGCTCTCAGAATCACTCACTATCCTGGTTTGTATGGAGTGTATTTTCTAATTTGTTCATAGTTCATCAGCTAAATACACATCTCTAAAAACAGTGGTTCATGTTAATTTTGTCTGAGTTTTGTAACTATATATAAAAGGAATCATGTCCCCTGTACTTTTTTCTTCCTGTCTTGTGTTACTCAACCTTTTACTTATGAGATTAATTCATATTCTGTAACTATATTTCCTTCATATTTCGACAATATTCTTGAAGGAGGAATACCACAGTTTATTCTATTGTTGTTAGATATTTGGGTTGTTTTTATTTAGGGGCCATTACAAATAATGTAGCTATGAATATTCTTTTCAAAGTATTTCTCTGAAGTGTAAACACGGGTGGAATTATCAGATCATTTGTTCCCAGAACTGATTTCTGTATTTTAGTAGCATTTTTAAATTTTTGTTTTCATTATTTTATCTTGTTCCTTTTTTTCCTTATGGTTTACATATCTTAACACACTCAAAACTATTTTGATTATCACTTTTCTTCTTTAGTCTGCTCATTGTAAATTGCATTGGTGGATTTTTCAGTGTGAAACCTGACTTAAGTTATTAGTTTATGATACAAAGTTTACATATTGTTGAATTCCATTTGCTAAAATTTCATTGAGAATTTTGGCAACCACGTTCATAAGTGATAGTGGTCTGTGGTTTTTCTTTTCTTGTGAAATCATTTGTCTGGTTTTATTATTAGATAATACTAGTTTCATAAAGAGAGTAGGGAAACATTTTCTCCTCTGTAGTTACCTGGAAGAGTTTGTTTGGAATTGTTATTACTGCTCCCTTAATGTTTGTTTGAATTCACCAGCATCCCATGAGGGAGAAGAAGAATCAGGCCTCCTGAAGTTTGTGCTCTACAGATCACCCAATGTCACCGCCTCCACGTTATCTTCTTGTGATATTTTAAGTGTCTCTGTTTTTTAACGGTACATTTAGAGCAGTTTTACGTCCTTAACAAAATTGAGTGCAAAGTAAAGAGAGCTCATAGATAATCCCTAGCTCTCACACACACAGTCTCCCCTACATTCAGCGCCCTGCATCAGAGTGGTGCATTAGTTACGTTGATGAACCTACACTGACGTATCGTTATCGCCCAGTCTAGAGTTTACATTAGAGTTCACTCTCGGGGTGTATATTACGGGTTTTGACAAAAGCACGATGTTATGTGTCCATTACTGCAGCGTGGTACAGAATAGTTTCACTCCTCTAAAGATCCTCTGTGCTTTGCTATCCATCCCTCTCTCTTCCAGCCCATGGCAATCACTGAGCTTTTTGGTGGCCCCATAGTTTTGACTTTCCAGAATGTTTTATAGTTCCAATCCCATAATATGTGGCCTTTGCAAACTGGATCTTTTTTTCCACTCATTTTATGCATCTAAGTTTCTTCTATCTCTTTTCATGTCTTGATGGTTCATTCTTTTGTAGCACTGAATAATATTACATTGTCTAGATATAACACAGTTCATTTATCCATTCACCTACTGAAAGACATCTTGGTTGCCAGCAATGAATGAAAGTACCTATTGCTTTATACCCTTGTCAGCATTTGGCATTGTCAGTATTTTGGATTTTGGCCATTCTACTAGATATGAAGTAATACCTCATTGCCATTTAATTTACAATTCCCTAATGACATATAATGTTGACCATCTTTCCATATACTTATTTGTTTAGTAGGTAATTAAAGTTATTGGAGTGGAGAATGTCAAGAAACTATAGAAATACGGCAATAGAAGTGTTTGTTTTTACCCAATTTTATAAACACACATCTTCACATTTTAATATCCATTTGTATATGATGGATTTTTTTTTAGCAACAACTTGGTATATACTGAACTGAAAAATAAGAACCTTGGTTTCCAACCAAATTGCATAGCGTTAGAAAGAATCTTTATATACACATTCAGCAATCAGTCTAAACATAATGAGTGAGATTCTACAATCATGTGCATATTTAATTTGGAGCACAGTAAATGGAATTCATAATGAAAGAAATTTCATTTTTGAGACTGGTAAATTTTGCTACATACTAAAATCATTTATCATATATTATTTACATCAAAATTATAGTAAGAACTATGAAGCTGTCTTTCCCCAATATCACTTGTAATTTCCTCTGTGATCCAAATAGAATAGGAAAAGAGCCCATATTCTGTGGATGCCATTTTGAGAATTAGACACACACACACACACACACACACACACACACACACTCACTCACTCACACTCTCTCTTTTTCTCTCTCTCTCTCTTGGGCTTTTACTCAGTTCTATGCAGATCAGCAAAAATGAATCTCTGACAGGAACAATCCTTAGCTCTTCATTATGAAATATTCAGAAGGCACTTGGGAATGGGATTACTGAGGCATAGTCATAGTGCCTTTCCTCCCACAAGCAAAGTGGGCCAGCCAGTGATTGTCTACTGTTATAAAGACCAGTTAATCACTCTTTAAGGAATCTTTTCCTAACAAAATCCATACCCTGGGTCTTCATAGAAGACAATGTCTCTGGAGGATACTGTCTGAAACAGATGTGTCTCAGCTACCCTAGAAAAACAGGGCTATAACGTGAAGTCTGGGTTGACACTGATAGTTAACCTTTCTCTCTCTCTCTCTCTCTCTCCTTGTGTAGATAATAAATTCAACCAATTTAAAATATATCAAAGCATGAGTGCTGCATTCTAGAGACATAACAGTATTTTTCATAGTAGTATGTGAACTGTAATATTCATTATTTATTGCTATATCCCCCACAGGGTCTTTTATGGATTCCTATATTAAATATTTTTATCATGTTTCCATATAGTAGTCAAATGCTCAATACTTCGCTTGGCTTTTTTCACTCCTAAAGAGATAGTAGGCAGACAAGACCTTGAGCCCACACAAGGTAGAATTTGGTAGTGAGACCTCTGCAAAAACTATAGCACTTAACAAAAACATTCAAATCTCAGTAAAGGTAAATAGTAGAACATTTCCAATATATAGGACCATAAATACTTCAAGGAAGATGCAAAGTTGTTTTTATCATCCAAACCATTGCATTGAGGAAAAATGTATTTTTTCTCAGATTACTACTCAACGAAGAGATTCGAGGTTTGAATGTCTACTACCTGTGTGATACAGGAATATCTATGCTGAGAAATTAAGGTTCAAAAGTTTTTCTAGAAGCCTAGTGATACTTCTGGGATACAAAATCAGTCTGAAGCAACACTTTTTAAAATGGGCTAAAAATATTTCCACAAAAAATTTATTTCCCAGGGAAAATGAGTTAGAAGTAAAAAAAATATATATAAAACAGATGACACCATAAGAAACTATAAGTGAAAATAGGCACAAAGATAGTAAAAATATATTTAAAACTTGAAATGATAGAGTGATCCAAAGACTATAAAACCGCCTTTGGCCAAAACTATTAAAAATAAGTTTTAAAGAGACATGTGAAAAGAAAAGGACACTGTGAAAACTGAATGGGTATATATAGAAAAGAACAAAATAGAATTCTTATAAATGAAAAAAGAGAGCCATTGCAAAAAAAAAAAAAAAAAAAAAAAAAAAAAAAAAAAAAACCAAAACCTCAGAGAATGAGTTCAATCTGCATATTGAACATTTGAAAAGAGACTGAGAAACTGCACAACAATCTAAGAAAATTACAGAGAATGCATAGGAGGAGGGGTAAATTCCAAAAAGAGAGAGAATGTAAAAACAAGGAGAAAAAATAATCTAAGAAAATTTCCCATTAATGAAGGACCTGTGCATCTAGATCAAAAGAGTTAACAACACCAGCCCAGAATTCTATACCCAAGCAAACTACTAATCAGGTGTGAGAGTAGTAAGGAAAATTATATGTGGAAGTTCTCAAAAGTTTTATTTCTCATGGGCCTCTTCTCAGGAAGTTACTGTAATAGACCAAATGAGACTCGGAGGTCAACCAAGAGCTAAGAAACAGAGAATCTAACCCAAGAAGAAAAGTAAGAGGATTTCATGATGATATACCTTGACAGACCCTGAAGTACTTAGCACAATGAGTCTAATACATAGGTCCAGGTATATATATGGACATTCAGTACATGTGGAAGGGTTGTAAATTAGTAAGAAAAAGATGGAGCATTACAATAAAGGTGGTAGCAAAAGACTCACTCAGATTCATAATTTAGACAAAAATAAATGGATTAAAAACTAAAATGTGAAAAAAGAAAATTCAAGACATTTAAAAAAGAAGTTAACAGAACACCGGCATAAACTGAAAACAAGAAAAGCATTTTTAAACAACTACCAAAAATACAACCATGAAGATAAATTATGTATACTTGCCTGCATTAAAGTTTTAATATTCAGAAAGCCAGAAGCATCCATATATAAAAATATGAGTTTATTATGGGAAGAAAATAACCATTCCTTTGATAATCTATATAAGACTATATTTTTAATATACCCTATATATTAAATAGTATGTATTTAATATTATCCTATATATATCCAGTAAGAAAAACAAAACCCTTTCCAATGTGAAACGAGCAAAAATTTAGAACAGAAAATTCAAGCAAGAAGGAAATCAAATAACCAATAGGAACATGAAAAGATTCACACACTATTCATCCGAGTCATTCAACAGGAATTATAATGGGATGTTATTTTATACCAAACAGATGATCATAAATGAAAGTGTTTGACATTACCCTGATTGATGTAAATCAATAGTTATTTTTAGAGTTCTGGAAGATCTGGGAAAATTGGCCATGTGAGTATTAAACCTGGAAGATCTAGGAAAATTGGCCATGTGAGTATTAAACATGTTAATTAATACTGCATCAGACAGTTTCCAAATCTCATAGCAAACATCTCGTACGAACATTTCTCATAGGACTACACTCCTGATAGCTCTCCTATGTAGGGTGACACAAGAAACCACGCATCTTGTGTCCTGTGCCTCCCTTAACACAGTTCTTCCTGTCTAGCTGCACAGATGGCAGATAGGGTATGGAAGGTCACACAGGATGTTTCCAGGAGTGAGGCCAGGAAGTGGCATATAAAAGCTCTTCATATATATAACCGGTCAGAACCAAGTCATGTGTCTCTAACTTAAGGGAGACAGCGCAGCAAGAGGAAACAGGGTAAGTTTTTATCAACATGGCTCTTTGGTGCACTGTTTTCCATAGCCCTGGCTGTACCTTTTGGGGACTTCCTGTGTATTATTTTCTTTAACCACATCTGAAGAAGGAGTGGGAGCCTGCCCTCCTTGGTGTCTTAACAGCTAGAAAAACTGACCTCCTCTTCATAGAAGTTTGGTAGCTCAAAAGCAGGTTAAATCTTGAAGATGAAAATGCAATTTTTTTTTTAGTCTGGGGTTTCCATGTTCTTTGAAAATATAGCTTCCTAAAAAGCTTAAGAACCCTCTGATCTCTTTGCTTACAGTTATTCAATATGCCAGTAACCAATAATTTTTTATTCTCTCCCTCTCTCCCCATATTAAGTCTATCTTATTAAAAAAAAATAGGCGGGGAGGTCAAGCCATTAATTTCATCTATGGCCTAAATAATTTTATTCAACTGATAAAGTATACAGGGCTTTATTAAAAACATATTTAAATTATACTTCCTCTTATTAAGAACGTGAAGATGGTAGATTTTTCCAATAGTGCAAAACCCCAGATTTCTAGGGTCACTCTATATCCTTTAGTTACACCTTGTAAATCAGTCACTTCATTGCTAAGATCAGCTTTTACTTGTAATAATGTCAACGGCAGCCAATACATATGAACATATTTTTTTCCCTCTATTTCCCCTAGACATGCAGACTAGATCAGAACATGATCTGCTAATCAGGTTCCTGTAGGCGACAATTCTACCAAATATTTTGCCAGCACAGATCCCGATCTCTCCAGGGTTTGATATCAGTATTCTTGTCACCTAGGCTTCCCTTAGGGCAGTCTCCCACCCTAAGGTACCAATTTGTGTATTAAGTTAGCATAAATAATGCTACCTGCTATGCAACCCCCGAAATCTCAGTGACTTAAAAAATGTGGCTGTTTCTGACCAGACAACTTTCCCAGGAGGTTCTATTCCCAGTGGCTATTCAGTGGTATATTCTCCTCCAGCTCTGAGGCATGGCCATCTCAGAGTCTTTGCTTCCAGCTGCATGGACAGTGAAGTAAGTAAAAGGATGGACAGCTCAAGGGACTTTGCATGAGCCACAAACATTTCTCTAGGCAGAAAGTGGTCACATGATTCCAATCTAAGCATAAGGAAGCTGAAGATATAATGTTTGTGTGTGTCTAGAAAGACAGGATTTGTCTGTCTTCTAACCCCCCCCCACACACATGCCAATTCCTTCTTAGATATCTGCCCTGGAGAATCTTTACCCATGCATGAAAAGAGATATGGATAAGGGTGTTTTTTGCAGAATTGTCTGCAAGGGAAAAAATTTAAAACTATCTTTTCATTAAGAAAAGAGTAGATGAATAACCTATTTTATTCAGAAAATGGAGTAACTATACAGTAATTAAAATTAATGCAACTGATATACATGTATTAACTTGCTAAATTTTTAAAACCTGTAGGAAAAATTTTACAAAACACATGTATACCATTTAAGTAAATTTGAAAGCACACTAAATCTATATTATGAAATGTTAATAATTACACATCTAATTAAACACTTTATACAATGCTCTACTGAGTTGAATAGTGTCCCCCCCAAATTAATGTTCATCCAGAACCCCAGAATATGACCTTATTTAAAAATAGGATTGTTACAGGAATAACAGGTATACTTACTTCAGATGAGGTCACTCTGAATTGGGGTGCATTCTAAGCAATGTCTGGTGTCCTTACAAGAAGATCATGGGACGACACAAGGACTCAGACACACGAGGAAGGCAGCCATGTGATGTCAGAGATGGAGATTGGAGTGATGCATCTACAAACCCAGGAATACCATGTTTCCCCGAAAATAAGACAGGGTCTTATATTTATTTTTCCTCAAGAAGACACCCTAGGGCTTATTTTCAGGGGATGTGTTATTTTCCCTTCAAAGCCTCAGCTTGCAGCACGCACAGGATGGCCGGGACCTGACAGGGGGAGCCGACCTTGTTGGTGGGGCTGCCTGCACCTTTCTGGTCACCTCTGGGATAGTGGCTGACATGATGGGGCAGATGAGAAGGGCTGCTCGTCTTCTTTACTGCTCCATGACAAATTGCATGGGTCGTGCAGATATGCTGCGTAGCCATGCCCATCACTAGGTCTTATTTCGGGGTAGGGCTTATATTGCGCAAATGCTTAGAAATCCTGCTAGGGCTTATTTTATGGGTAGGTCTTATTTTCGGGGAAGCACGGTACTAAGGGATGCTGTTTACCACCAGAAGTTTGGAGAGTGGCATGGAACAGATTAAAGAAACCAGCTCTGTTCAACACCTTGATTTTGAACTCCTGCTGTCCTGAGCTATGAAAGAATAAATTTCTGTTGCTTCAGTCACCCAGTTTTTTGGTCATTTGCCATGGCAGCCCTAAAAATCTAATGCAAACACCCAAGAACATAACATACTTCAGCACGGGGATTACTTCGGTGGATGAGGTGGTTAAAAATAAGCATGTCCTAAGCTGGATCAGAAGTATCAATTTCTGAGAAAAAATTCCTTCCATCAGAGGCAAATAGAGTCAAATGTAAATATCTGTTAGATGTAGGTGATAAATGTGTTGATATATTACTTTTTCTTATCCATTTAATATTTAAAAATTTTTAAAGAATTAAATCATTCTGCAGTAACATATAAGACATCCCAAACATAGAGTACAGTATCAAAGAAGTTATATATTAATAATAAAGTATATCCAATAAACAGGTTTTCTTATTAACTTTTCTTTCAAAAAGCATAACATCATTATCTTAATGCAAACTTGTTCCCTACTGAATTTCAATGAGATTGAGGCACCCTTATAAATTACATGACTGTGTGCCAAAATTGCTGATGGATATACAACTTTTTATCCTAAGTGCTTATAGCTAGTATTGTTTAAAACAAACAAAAACAATCTTTTTGATTCAAATCAACAGGTCAAAAAATTATCAAAACACAAGCCAGCCTATTTGTAGGCCATGGGAAATTTTTTGTTGAAGAAATGCACTATAAATTTGTGTGTTTTAGCAATGTGTATTTCAGATCTGTATATCAGAAAGACAAAAAATAACAATTATAAATAATAAAAAAATCACATGAAGCTCTCCCTACCTGAAGTTAATTGGGATGAAAATAACACATTAAAAGTGAATCAGTTTAAAACAAGATATAAAATTTCAGAGTTAAATATGAAAAAAGGCCATCACACCTGTAATCCCAGCAATTTGGGAGGCCAAGCTGGGAGCATCACTCAAGGCCAGGGGTTCCAGATTTAAGTATGAAAAAAGATTTTATGTTGCAAACTAAGATAAAAATCATGACAAATCAGTTATTTTGTTTTACCTTATATATATTCAAATGAATCTTATAGTTTCAAGCTATAATTATAAAACAAAGCATTATTATAAATTTATTATTTTTGATAATTATATGACATCATGAAGTGGCACCCTTCACATTTAACTTTCACAGTCCAGTCTTAAAGAGGATCACTTTTTAAAAAGAAAAACATTGACACCTGTCACTAATTTCCTCAAGGATATTTTCTTTTAATCTTTGATATTTAAATTAGTCTCTACTAAAGAACATATGCCACATGTCAATTTTCTATCTTCACTTGTCAGCTGATCAAACTCTTCCATATTCTCATTTTTAAAAATCACTCACATTGACTTTGTGAAATCCTTCATCTGTTTAAAGATCTGAATTTTAATTTCAATCAATTTGCATCATATTTAAAATGTATTATGGGGTGGTTTATAACATCTAATAAAAGATAACTTATAAAGATCTGCCACAAGGCCGGGCGCGGTGGCTCACGCCTGTAATCCTAGCACTCTGGGAGGCTGAGGCGGGAGGATTGCTCGAGGTCAGGAGTTCAAAACCAGCCTGAGCAAGAGCAAGACCCCGTCTCTACTATAAATAGAAAGAAATTAATTGGCCAACCAATATATATAGAAAAAAAAAATTAGCTGGGCATGGTGGCACATGCCTGTAGTCCCAGCTACTTGGGAGGCTGAGCCAGGAGGATTGCTTGAGCCCAGGAGTTTGAGGTTGCTGTGAGCTAGGCTGACGCCACGGCACTCACTCTAGCCTGGGCAACAAAGTGAGACTCTGTCTCAAAAAAAAAAAAAAAAAAAGATCTGCCACAATGTTGGAAGATGTACAAATGGTCGTGTTAAGCAATGAAGAATATTTAAAAACAGACTAATTTTATAAACGGTTGCTGTATGTATGTGGGTGTATATACACACACACACACAATTGTGTGTACTCTGCCGTGCTGTCTCTTAATACCAGACGATGTGATACATACCCATGGAGGAAGGCAGATTTTTAAAAGAGACTTTGGAGCAGAGGTTTCTGACCTCAGTCCATGGGACAGATCTGGCCTACAGACGTGGTTTATTTGTCTCTTATTTCTAGATAAATGCAAACTCTGTTAATTCCTTTGGACACCTAGATTGTCATTTAGTAAAAGAAGCTTTTGTGGCACAAAGGAGGGAGCACGAGGAAGCCAGCCGCAATCACTCTGTGCTCAAAAAGGGCCAGGGCAGGGCTGTCCTGTCCCGGAAGCTGCTACCTGCACATGCCGAGCCAGCTTCTGGCCCGTGCCAGCTGCTCTTCTGTTCGTGAGGCATGTTTGCGTTAACTCGTTCAGGTCTCTAGTGCATCGTTTGGAGTGATTCGCCAATTTGGAATCTGCTATGACTAGTCCTAAATTATACTAAATGGTACCCCAAAGGCCTGAAGGAGTTAATGTAGCTTCCAAAGCGGCCTCCTTTAAATACACAATCTGCCAGACCCAGACAAACCCCCAGCAACTACAGCCTGCTCAGGCAGCATCTTCTGGAAAACATAGAGACATGCACTCTCAGGGGAATGGTGGGCACTTTACCATTCTGGCTTCCAACCAACAGTAAAACAGCAAAATTATTTATGTGGCCGCCCCTGGGAACTGTATACATAAGTACATTCTACTTATATTATCATCATCATCATTATTATACAGTAAGGGAATATTGTTACACAGACAATAGCAAATCCAAAAATAACATTAATCTTAGAAAGGCTAAAAACCATAAGTACTGATTTTAACCTTCCTCAACCCTTAAATCTATGCATACATCCACCACTGCATGCTTTGTGACCTCCTGCCTTCCATCTTTAAATCTGTTGTCCATAATTACTCTCACTATTCTAGAGAATAGAACATTCATAATGGCTTCAAGTTACTCCTGAGAGAAATAAGGGAATGAGAAGAGCAGGACAGTTGGGGTAAGAGTCTAGGAAAAGACATGGCTTTACGAGAAGTGGAAAATGAGCCAGATCCCACAGGTAGCTCTTGAGCATGAGGTGCATCCCAGTTTTGTACTGTTCAAAGGGAGGAGACTAAACTGTCACATCCTTGCATTGGTCAGTCATTGCCTACATCTGGCCCCAAGGTTGGAAGTGCAAAACCTCCCAGGGATTATCAGATAAGGCAGCTCCCAGGTGCCCAAGACAATCCACCCAGAGATGGGTACAGCTGACAGCCATCAGCAAAAAACATCTGCAGCAGCTGAGGACGGGTGCTTCAACCCAGTCCGAGGGATCTGAGCAGTGCACCAACCAGCCTGTAAGACAGGGTGGGGCACTTGTGGCCTTAAAACCATATGTGGCCTTTGAGGTCCTTAAATGTGGCCTTTTAACTGAATCCAAATTTTACAGAACAAATCCTTTTATTACTACATTTTTGTTCACCCTTTATATATTCATTTTATTTTTAAAATACCAAAGAATACAATAAGTTTCAATGAAATAATCCTCCCAGAATGACCGGTACAATGAGAACTTCAGTAAGTCATACGGGCAAAATTGACAGCTACTACACTCGTGATTTGGTTCTAACCTCCCATGCCTGACTGGTGCCACCACTGCACAAGGCTGGTTGCCAAGAGTTTATGCCGGTTGAGTATGCCGGTCTGTTATCAGCTTTTGACAACGGTGCACTGTGTTTCTGTTTGAACTGGAATTTGTGAATAGTGGCATGCACAGCTCAACAGTATATTTTAATTCTGTCTGCTTAACAGCCATCATGTCAAAGAAGACCAAGAGAATGCTGAAGGAAGAAAACAAGATTTTTAGTGAGGATTGAGAATTGCAATAACATCTTGTTTCTGCTAAAGATGAGATGATTTGCTTGATTTGTGATACTGCAATATCAGCATCAGAGAAATTCAATGCTCATCAGCATTGCAACACTGTGAGAACACATAGTTAAATTTTATGAAGAACAGAATCAGCAATGTGAATTATTGAACGAAGATTTCTAAAGGAATGCTGCATTTCCGTGTGATATCATGTCAAATTAAAATGACTTGAATATTTCTTTGCCAGGTAAAACTAAGTCTACCTATGCTATGAGGCAAAAACTCCAAGCATTTTGAAAAAAGCTACCATTTTTCAAAACACTTCTTCAAAAGGAAATTGTGAAGTTTTGTATGAAACTACTTTTGAAAACTAGCTAGTTTTGAATGAAAATATTCCTGTTAGTAAAGGTCATTGATGAGCAGGATGATATATGTGAATCATTTGAAAAATACGCAGCTGTTATAAACCTATTAATTGGAGAATACAATGAGAGATTCACTGACTTTGGGAATCATGACATCACACTCAAATTAGCATTTCATCCTCACCTAGTTGATATCACCAAGGCACCTAAAGAACTCCAGATGGAATTGACTGAGCTCTCAGTAGATGACATTTTAAGTCAGTGTTTGATGTTAATTAAGAAAGACACAAGTGAAATATGGGAAAATGCAGTAGAATACCTATGCCTTCGGCAACATGATCAAAAAATACTTTCTTGCTTTTCAACCACTTACTGTTGCAAATCTATATTCTCCCATAATACCTAACTCAAATGAAGACTTCCTTAAGGTCAAAAATTACTGATACCCATCTGGAGGATCAACTGAAACTGAGAGCACTAAGATGCAACCAAATATTCAAATGCTTTACCACAAAAAGTAGACACAACAGCATCTTTAAAAGATTAATTTTATAATGAACAAATAGTTTTCATTTTTTTGAAGTTACTAAGTACACAGCAGCTAGACTTTTACAAAATGATACACATTTTTCAGTGTATCTATTTAAAGTTTCTTGAATGTGGCCTTATTCAATGACAGCTAAATTATTAGGATCTTCTAAGATGATAAGGCTCCCCAACCCTGCTCTAAGGCAATCCTCAACATGTCTTTACCCAGAACCTGAGTGACTTGTTGGAAATACATTAAGACATATTCACAGACCCTACACTTCAGAACTTAAGCCTTACTGAAAAGACAGGATATGTATATATAAAAGATAAACAATGAAAATAGGTTTCTATTTTAGCATAAACTGTTATATTAAATCTGACAGTCTGTGAATGGGTTACAACAAAGTTTATCATCTTTGGGTTATCTCACATGGATTTATGTATTACCTATAAAGAAACAGAGCTTCTTAACACTAGTTTTGCTCACAATTAAAGCGATGAAGAATCTTCACATTCAAGCTACAGAAAAACGTAATTCCAATGAGTTTGATAATTCTTGAAGGTTGGAAAGTATCTTATAAAACCTTACATATGAACATTCAATTTAATAAGAATTATCTTACTAAAATATGCCAAATACCAATAGGCATTGAAGAATGTTTTACTAGAACTACAACTTCTGTGTATTTTCTAATATTCATTTTCCATTTCTTTTCTCAAGCATCACAGTATCTCATGACCCATAATTAATCTGTCCTGTAGGAAGCTAACCATGAAAATATTCCTCTCTCCTGTAATATAAGCATAGATATACACCAGGCCTTTGCAGAAAATTCTCTTACAAGCTAGCATTTCAGGGTAGAATTAAATATTACTGTCTGTCAAATATCATTTGATATCTAAGTGCATTTGAGTGGCTTGGGTATGTCTTAGAGAGTTATAAAATTCATCATTCTTAAAGAAAAATTTTTAAAAGATGTTATGGTTGTTCACAATAGGAAGATATGTCCTTACCAGTGGAAACTCACCAGTGTCCTAATATTTACTATTAGGAATGCTCCTGATGGCTGTTCATTCATAGTTTCACAAATTACAACAAAAATTTGCTGTCATGAGTTTTCCTCTCCAAAAGGATTGGTAGTTATTTGCAGAATATGAAACTAGTGTTAGAAAGCCTATGTGATAAAGTATTGCAAACATCTGATATTCACATACTTAATAGGTGAAGGAAAATAAACAATAATGGTAAAGATTCTGATTTCTGGTACATGCAACATCAAGTGTATGCATGGAAACTTAGAATTTTCGGGGAAGAATATATCTCCTCTTGCTTGGGATATCAACACTGATTTCTATATAGTCTGACAATGTAACCCGGAGCAGTATTTCCAAAGTACTGCACTCCAAATAAGAGATGCTTTCCACACACCTGATGCTCTCAGGCTGCAGTCGGCTTTCCTTGACTGCAAGATGCTGAGTCAGACCTGCAGTCTAAAATTTAACAATTTAAAAGCAATTTAAGGATTTTTACGGTTTATGCTCATGGTCATATAGGTCATGTTTTCCTGGTGTTCATCATTTCAAATATCAAAAATAAAAGCCTGGAAAACCAGATTAAAAATTCAAGAACACGAAGCAGCAATTGCCAGCATTAGGAAGGTATGCTTTGTTATTATTATCATCAAAGAAAATGTCCACGGAATTGAAGTAACATTTTAAAGAAAGGTTGATAAAAACTGACTTATTCAGAATGAATCAAGCAAAGACATGTTGCTATAAGGTAATGTAGTCAAATTCCTTACAAAATTGTTTAAATTTTAGGTATACATTCTTTATTTCCTCAAAACAGTTTCCTTAGTAAACTTTACGTCTATTTCAATGGCATTGATATTTCTTACTTTAAAAAAGCATGAAACACAAAGAATTAATGAATACTTGAGGTGATGGATACCCCAATTACACAGATCTGATTACTACACATCGTATGCCTGTATTAAACCCTCACATGTACCCTATCAATATATACAACCATTATGTACATATAATAATTTCAAACAAAAACATTTTTTTTAAAAGTGTGGGATACTCACAGCTGTCTTAGGGTCTTTGGGATCCTTTACTGATGTTAGTAAATCCTTTCTAATGAGGGTGGCTTTCACCTTTAGAAACAGCAAAAAAGACCCTGAAATACAAGTTTAGTGAAAAATCACACTGAATCAGTCAATGCAAACAGAGGCTCATATTAAAATGATATAAATGCTTGTATTGAGAAATGTAGAATGTATTATAAAACGGTCATAGTTATAATAAATGTATGTGGTTTGATGGGTTTAGAGAGTCTTAGTTCTCTGAGGACTTTTGAGAAATCGTTTCTTAGAGCGCTTCCTATGGGTGTAGGATTCCTCTGAGAAGCCCAGATGTGCCACCTGCCATGAAAGGTGGTCGTCAGGGAAATATCTCTCTCCACAGTGGCATTACCTGTATTAAAATCGCCTCATTGTCTCTAGAAGAGAGTTGTGAACTTCAGCCTTGATGGTGTAGTTGCTTCTCTCACTGCAATTAGGTGGCAGCTAGCCTCTCTCAATCTCTGTCCTTAAACATGAATCATGGATGCACAGGCTACATTAACTCCATTCCAAGAAAAACAAGTTAACCTTTGTGGTCAGAGGTGGCCTTGCTCAGTTAGTAGAGGGTATTATTTATACGTAATAAAAATAAAATGTCAAGATATCAATAGACTTTGTAACTATTATGGATGGGTGAATCGCTCTTAGTAGATATGTCTGGGAATGATTTGTCTTCAGTAATATAGAAGGATTATGGTTTGCCAGTAAATGATGTTGTTGGGAATTACTTAAAAAATAGTTATTCCCCTTAGAAATTGAGTGCATGATGCTGAAGAAAAATATGATATCTGCCCAAAGGTAACGCTATTTAAAAGTAACCTTTGCAAAGTTAGGAGGTTCTTATACTTCATCATTCAGATAAAGCTTTATGTCCCAGGGATAAACCTGTTAAATTCAAATAAGAGTTTAGGCCTTTGGGGTCTATGTTAATGGCTTACATAATAGCAGAGCAGTATTTGTGTGTTCATGTGTATTATTGTATATATGATTTGTGTGTGTGTGTGTGTCTGTGAAAGAGGCAGCAAATTCCAATGTTTCACTATTAATAGACCTTCAGAAATTAGTGAGATAAAACATATTTCCATATAAATATTTCTTCTTTATTTTTTCCCTCCAAGCATACTTCACTTAGTGATGAGTACTAAAAGGTGAAACCTAGTACAAATTTCCTTTACGGGTTCATTTTCTTGTGTCCAAGGGGACACAGAAGAAATGCCTTGTCACTATTTAATAATTTACTCTGCGTATGCCAGATATAAATGAAAGTTAACTTTTAGCAGTCTCCTTTCATTTGATTTCTTTATGATTGCCAAACAGAGTTATTAAGAGAACTCATCCATTATTTCAGTCATTCAGATTCAATTATCCATAAAGTGTCCTTGCAGCATATAGAGAAGTAAAATATGCCTCCTGGTATATATAGATGGCTTACAACAAAATGATCTGTAGTTATCAACACCGAACATAGGACTAGAACTGGCCAATGCCCAGGAGTTTAAATGCTATGACATACTTGGTCAATACAGGTCCTTCTTTGAAAGAAAAGGATATGGTATTATGTTTCCCATTTAGATTATAACTTCAAGAAGAATAATTATTAGCCTGGCTTGTCTTTAGCTTCATATCCGTTTTGTATGTGTATCAGCATGCAAGGGTTTCATAAGCTAGTGAGAAAATATAGATGCAGGGATTAATAAGGCATAAGAAAAAAGTTCCTTTTGTCCATTCACTGTTTTCCCAAGCCTAGGAGATATCATGTCAAATAAGATTAGGCTTTGTATTCAGAGTCTGAATACTAATTCTTCCAACTTTTATTAATAGCAATTTTTCCTTGGGCAAATATGTAACCTCCCCAACGTTCAGTCTCCTAACTTTTAAAATAAGAATAGTAAAATATACTTATAATATAGCTATGAGCATTAAATAAGAAAATACATTTGAAGTATTTTACACAGAGTAGACACTCAACTGACATAATTGTTCCTTTGCATTTTTCTTTTTGTTTTTAATTTTAGAGGGAGAAAAATTATATATATAGCTGTGAGAACAAAAATTCTCAAGCTAATATGCTTGGATTTGGTTATTATTCTGCCATTTATTGTCTTTGTGACTTTGAGTAACTCTACACATAATTTTTCTGATCAGTACAATGGAGGTATAAAAAGACCTACTTTTTAGGGATACTTGAGAATTAAATTAATACATATAAACCACTTAAACGTGCCTGGCATATAGCAAGCACTAAATAAGTATTAACTATTATTTTTACATATAGAGAGGAAAAGAAGAAATTCTAAGACATCACACATCATGACTGTTGAAAATATCCTGGGTTGTGACATTTATCCATGCATATTCCCCTAACACATGAAGTTGCACTTTAAACAGTAATAAGGATTGCAGTCAAGGTCAATTCTTAGCATTATTCTCTATTTCTCTAAGAAATGCACTTAAATCCAGCCTTGGGAGTACAGTATCCTCCTCATGATCTCTGGGATCCTACACTCCCACCCATCTCAAACAAATAACTTCAAATTCCATATAAAAATGAACCCCCAAAAGCAACATTATTTTAGAAAACAAGGTGAAGAAATATTAACATGTAACATCAGGGGCATTTGCAAAACAGGAAAGAAAATGGTATTTCTAACAAATAGCCCTGGTGTTGAAGAGTAGGTAGGTACTGAAGTAATTAGAGTAAATAGGTAGGTTTGAGGGAGATGCTGGAGAGAAAAATAAAATGGCTTAATGGAGCACACTTAGAATATCCAAAATTATACCATTAATTCTGAACTCTTAGCCCCACGTAGAATGAGATAATTGAATTACGTTTGATTTCATTTTACTTTTAAATTATTCCCTCAAAGTTTTCAGGGATTAGAGATCTTATTTCTCCTTTTTACTACTTTATCCCTAGGAAAAGGGTGGGGGACCTTTTGATGTTGGAATGCCAAATGAGCTGTAATCAAATAAGGCTGCATTCAAGAAACTTCAATTAGATATACTTAAAAATGTACATTATTTTGTGAAAATCTAACTACTGTGTACTTAATGATTTCAAAAAATGAAAACTAGTTGTTCATTTTAAAGTTTAGTGATTGTTATATCTGAGATTTGCTGCAAAGAATTTGAATATTTGGTTGCAGCTTGGAGGTCCGCAGTTTCAGTTGATCCTCTACATGGGTATCAGTCATCTGTGACAGTAAGGGAGTCATGATTTGGGTAAGGTATTATGGGAGAATGTAGATTCGCAGCAATAAGAGGTGGAAAAGCAAGAAAGCATTTTTAGAGCATCTTGCTGCATTTTTCCGTATTTCACTTGGATCTTTCTTAACATCAAACAATGACTTTAAAATGTCACCTACTGAGAGCTCAATCAATTCCATCTGGAGTTCTTTAGGTACCTTAGTGATAGCAACTAGGTGAGGATGAAATGCTAATTTGAGTGTGATGTCATGATTCTCAAAGTCAGTGAACCTTACATTGTATTTTCCAATTAATAGGTCTATAACAGCTGTGCATTCTTCATATGACTTGCATATATCATCCTGCTCATCAATGACCTTTGCTAACTGGGGAAAATATTCTTCTGAAATTTTCTTTTGCAGAAGTGTTTTGAAAAAGATACTTTTTTCAAGATGCTTGGATTTTTTGCCACGTAACATATGTAGACTTAGTTTTCCTTGCAAAGAAATATTCAAGTCATTTTTATTTGATGTGATATCACACAGAAATGCTTAATTCCTATAGAAATCTTCTTTCAGTAATTCACATTGCCGATTCTGTTCTTCATAAAATGTAACGATCTGTTCTCACAGAAATAAAATTTTGGCTAACACCTATCCCTGCAATAGCCAACACACTTTAGAATGATTGAGCAAACCCACACTAAATATCTCATTTTTCAATGTTAGCATGTGACAAAATTGACAATGCCACTGACTATGCTGTGTTGCATTTATAGGAATATAGTTAATACTTATAACTTGTTGCAAATTGTCATTTAAAATAGCAGCTTTAGAACAGAGATTTTACAGATGCAAGATACAATTGAAAGAAATGAGAGCATCTGGATCTGTTAATACATTTTTTGTCTCTGCAATAAGTCCTTAATGTTTTCCTGTCATAGAAGGTGCACTGTTTGTACATACACTCACTACATTTACCAAATTCAGTACAACTTTACAAAATTTATCTTGAAAGTTGTTGAAGATATCTATTCCCTGTGATCTGTTCACAAGGGTGCCCAAAGCAAGTAACTCTCTTGAAGTATTGCATGAAATTGTTCTGTTAAGTTGAAGGCTAATTCATGCTGCCAATCTGTTATGGTTCTCCTTGAAAGAGGCAGTTGTTTGTATTTTGAACAAATACTTGCTCACCAAAATTACATCATGAACCAGGATAATGTCAAATATATCAAAAATTTAAGTAAATAATATGAAAATGTACTGTAGGAAACAAAAGTATTCCTTTATACTCTTGAAGTGGGAAGGCATTTATTATCTTGGGTTAAAATCCAGAAGCCTTGAAGTAAATGGATTGATAGATCTAACCACATTTAAAATAAAAAATTCTATAAGGAAAAAAATAGGCAAAGTAAAAATACAAATACTAAATTGGGAAAAAAATACTTCCAACTCACATCACAAAAGCTAATCTCCTTAATATATAAAAATCCTCCAGAAATCAATAACACAATAGAAATAAGAGTAATAACATGAATAAGCACTTTGCTGTAAAACAATTTCAAATGATTCTTCTTAATACAAAAAAGTGCTGAATTTTACTCATAACAAAGGAAATGCTAATTTAAACTATACAGAACAGTGCTTTTTTAAAACTTATCATTTGAGCAAAACTTCAATAAACTGTTAATGTCTGTTGGTGGTATGACTATGGGGAAATATACTATCAGTTACATAGCTCCCAAACTCTGTGGAGAACAATTCAGCAATATGTATCAAAATTACAAATTAATATACTTTTTTATTCAACAATCTCACTTATGGGGAGTTTTTCTACAGTATACTTGCACATGTACAAAATATCTTAGGCATAATATTGCTATTAATTGTATGAAAAAAACATATCAATAGGAGACTGGTTAAACCAATTTATTGTCACATTGTAAAATAGAATAAAAACATTCTAAACATATAGAAAAATGTACATAATATGGTATATATGGAGAAAGCAAAGTCTAGAAGAGTATGCATAATATGCAATCTTTTATGAGAAAATAGCAAAAATACATGCTTCTCTGCTTATATTTCAACAAAGAAGCTATGTATAAACACAAATTAATAAAAATAGTCACCTGCAAAAAAAAAAGCCACAGTACTGGGAAAATGGGACAGAAATTTAAACCCACTTACACTGCTTGGTAAATTGTTTTTGTAAAATAAAGCAATGCTTAATGCTTAGGACAAATATATATACATTTACATGATCATTTTATTGAAAGACACTTAAATAATACTTCTCATAAGCACTAATTCAATCACACAGATTACAGAAGTTCATCTTCATCTGATACTGTACCAGCAAAGACAGCAGGCATCCTTTATGTAATGCTTATTGGCACAGAAGAGCCAATATTGCATTCTTCCACTAAACATATTCCTGCTCCTTTTCAAGACATGCACAGATATAATTTTCTTTTACTGTTAGCACCACTTTTTAAGTGGCTTCCCTTTGATTTTTACTTTACAGATACTGTGAAATTTGGGCAGCTGGCAGAATTTGATATGCTTACAGGCTTGCTAATTCAAGTGTGGTCTGCAGACCATCATTAATATCATGTGCAAGCTTGTTAGACAAGCACAGTGGAAGGCTCCATTGCAGAATTTCTGAGTCAGAATCTTCATTTTAATAAGAGCCCCAGATAATTTCTATGTCCTATAAAGTTTGAGAAGTATCGATATACAAGACAGCCCTAGCTTTTTTGTTTTGGTTACTTTTTTTTATTATATATACACACTCTTTACATGTTTTCGACAAATCCCCAATACATTTTTCAACATTCTCTTCCATTTTCCATTTTTTTCTTTTTCTCTCTCTTCTCTTAATTTTTCATCTTTCTACTGAATCTTTTTCTTTTCCTAATTTCTTTTCCTGTTCTTCTGTCATCAAGATTTTCAAGAGATTTCAGTCTTTGTGCTCTGAGCAATTTTAGCACTAATTTAAACTGTGCAGAAAGTTTAACCCTTAAAGAGCTTCCCTGAAGCAATTTTCTTCAATCTCTTTATTATTTTAATTTATTTCTGATTATCAAAGAGTTTCATTTATTTCAGTTTCTGTTGAGATGGCAGATCGGCAGTTTGGCGGTGTTGGAGAGTGCAGTGAAAGATATTGTGATAAAATTGTAGCATTATCTAACGAATATGTAGCCAAAGATATGGAACTACAGAAAGAAGTTACTTTAAAAAGGACCATTAGTTTAAATATCCCAAAAATATTTTTTAAAATTTTATTTAGGGTGGGCAAGAATACATTGTGAAAATCTTAAGAAAACATTTTCCAGTAAAATATCAATAACATATACATATAATTTTTTTTTTTTGCATATAGCTTTCTGGTGCTTATGGATCCTGAAATCCACATATGGATCTTGAATTTCATGTTCTAAACACAAGCTGAAATAGACGTGAATATCTACTCTTCCTTATCCATATTTTAGCCAACTGAAAAATACAGATGATTCTGGAAAAGTAAAGTTTTTGTTCTTGCCGATGCACATTAATTGTGAAATATTGGTATAATCATAACAAACCAAATGAAATATAAATTTCCTTTAGTAAACTGAGAATAATTAATTCCCTTTTGGATGATGAAGTGAAGCTGTCCTGTAACTGTTGGTTTTGTAATGTAAAGCTTCTCATATGCAGAACTGCAGGGTCAGGAATGCTCAGCCATTGAGCAAGGGTTGGCTGAGCATTCTCTAGTACTGTATAATTTAGGTCAAGCAGGTTAATTAGCATATTATTGTTTGGCCAAATGAACAGCATGAAGTTGCCAAACCTAAATTCCTTGAATAGTAACACATAAATCTTAGCACTCTGGCACTTCTACAGATGGCAGCACGCTATCTGATGGATGGAAAGGGCTGCTTGAGCGTAACATTAAGATTCTAAACAGCGGAAGAACTCCACGCTGAACGGATTTCACAGGGCAGCAGAAATTTATCATGTTTGTTTTGTCACTGTAAGTCACATCTTGCCAACTCAACCCTGTAAAGAAATAAGGGACATATACAAAGGTAACATGAAGGGGAGTTAACTAAAAACAATGTATGCAAAAGTTGTGTGCCATAAAACTGCATTCTGAGAGAAATGATGCAAAGTCTTGTGTTGTTGATTTTGCTTTTTCTGAGCAATGTCAACTTCCAAGTCATTTTTGTTTGTTTTTCATTTATCTTGCTTCTTTGGAAGCATTTGGTCAAGTACTAATTCTTTATCTTATTATTTTCAGCCCTCTAGCTAATAGGCATTGTATTTATCCTAAATAAAATAAAAAAAAAAACTACAATAGCATGCATCACATTACAATAACAATCCCTGAGAAAAAGTTTGATAATTAGAGAGACTGGCTTAATCCTGAGTTAGATCTTGTTTCCCGTGGGTGTCGGGGTCCCCCAAAATCATCCTCAGGTTAGATGATTCACTGGAAGGATTTACGGGGCCCGGAAAGCTGTTACACTCATGGTTACAGTTTATCACAGCAAGAATATATAGGTTAAATAAGCAAAGGAAAAAGGTGTATAGGGAAGAGTCTACAAGAAACCAGGCATGAGCTTCCAGTTGTCTTCTCCCAGGGGGTGTCACACAGTCAGTACTTTGTTCTCCCAACAATATGTGACAACAAGGGAAATTTGCTGGAGCCTTGGTGTCTAGGCATTTTATTTAGGAGTCAATCTCCTGGCGTGCAACACCTGTGTGGCTGACCTCAGCTTCTCAGACTCAAGACTCCCTGAGAGGTCCAACTGATACAGCATGGCTCCAAGCCCCAGGTACTGATGCAGTAACAGTCAATCACTCTAAATCACGTCGTTTAGCATAACCTCTTTGGAGTGGCCCAAGGTCTCAGGCATACAGACATTATTAGGCAGGATATTCCAAGGGCTCAGAGGTTATCTCCCAGAAGCCAGTCAAGGGCCAATCCTGAAGACCTTTGGAATGTGCAGGGTTTGGGCAACCCAAGCTCATGAATCAACCCTTTACTGTACACCATGGAAAGGAAATAGCAATCACGACTATGTATCTATCCTAAGGTTTACCTCACTAACTGCTGTTCCTCTTTATTTCCCCTGGATTTCTTGCTGCCATAAATTCTTACAAAACTATGCTTTTACTTTCAGGAAACTCTGGTTTCCCTCTGTATCTGTGCCCAAAGAACAGACTCCAACTTTATTTTTTTCTCATCAGGTTGCCTAACAGATGTATCCTTTTCAAAGCAATGATAGTCATTATTAAGTGAATTGCCCAGCATCTGAATATAAGAATCTTGTAGAAAGCAAGGTCTATCTCATAATACAAAAGCTAAAATGTCTAAAAATCAAGCAGATGGGAGGGAGGAGGAGTGAATGGGTAAATTCACACCTACCGGGTAAAAGGCACACTATCTAGGTGATGGATACACTTATAACTTTGACTCAAACTGTACAAAAGTAATTCATGTAACCAAATCCTGTGTACCCCTGTAATATTCTGAAATAAAATAAATAAAATGGATGTTTTCCTGACCCTCTAGTTGTTAGGGTGTGGGCATGGGACTGCAAGTCAGCCAATTTTACTACCCCACTAGGGACTGAATCTGTAGTGAGTATCTCAAAGAACAAGGCAGAAGTATTCCTCCCAAGTGGCTCCTATAGATTCTCTAGACTTGCTTAATCCCTACCCACTTTTAACCCAGGTTCTTCAAGCTCCCTAAAATTTCTGCAAGCTACAAAATATATTCTCCGTAAACTAAGTTTATGTGAAAATGTCTCTGAGTCAAATTTTGTTGCTTTCAATGAAGAACCCTGGCCGATATAGAAACTCTGCTAAGAAATTAAAAATGAACAATTACGGAAAAGATTTCTAAATTTGTAACAAAAGTCTAGTTACAGATTTCATGGTAGGCACAATTTCTTAGAGACTCAGGTCCCCTACAATTACCATCAATTCTTTTTCTCATTCTGTCTGAGCAAATTCTATCATGAGGTAGTTTCTATGGATTCTTTTGTGAGGTTTACTGAGAGCCTCAGTCTTTTCCAGGCTATTTCCTGATCTTCTAAATGTAGTTTCAATATCAACTCTAGTCCTGAGTTTTACTGCACTTTCTCAATTCTCTTGACCAGTATGTTGGATCTATATTTTTCTCTGAATCTAGATCCAATAGTGATGAAAACTCTTGAAGACCCTTAGTAGTTAATCCCAAAGCTCTGCCTTTGACCTCATTATTTTATATTAATACTGAATTGTTTATATCTTTCCTGAAGGAATTCTGTTCCCAAATTTTGAGAATTTTAGTTCCCATCCTTGTCCAAACTTACTCTACGTTTTCAGAAGTACAGAATTTATCTATTGGTCTTTTGATTTTTGATAACAGACACCAGGTTCCTACAGGCTTTTACAAGATGAAAACAAACTGGTTTCTTTTCTTCTAAACAGTCACAGTCACAACTTTATTTTTTGTCTTTCATCCATTTTGAGTTGGTTTTTGTGTGTAGTATAAGAAAAGATTGCGATTTAATTCTTTTGCTTGTGGATATCCAATTTTCTCAACATCATTTGTTGAAGAGACTATCCTTTCCCCATTGTGTAGTCTTGGCACCCTTGTTGAAAATCATTTGATCATTTATGTGTGAATTTATTTTTGGTCTCTATATTTGGCTCAGTGGTCTATGTGTCTGTCTTTATGCAAGTGTCATACTGGTTTGATTATTGTAGCTTTGCAATATGTTTGAAGACAGGAGTGGGAGACCTCCAGCTTTGTTCTCTCTCTCAAAATTATTTTAGTTATTTTAGGGATCATTTATGCTTCCATATGAATTTAAAATTATTTTTTCTATTTCTGCAAAAAATATCATTGGATTTTAATAAGGATTACATTAAATCTGTAGTTTACCTTTGGTAGTATGAACATCTTAACAATATTGTCTTCCAATCAATGAATAAGGGATGTCTTTCTACTTATTATTATCTTTAATTTTTTCATCAATGATTTCCACTTTTCGGTTACAAGTCTTTCATATCCTCAGTTATGTTTATTCCTATGGATTTTCTTCTTGTTGATATTATTGAAGGGGAATTGTATTAATTTTCTTTTCAGATAGTTTATTGTTAGCATATAGAAACACAACTAATTTTTGTATGTTGATTTTGTATCCTGCTACTTTACTTAATTTGCTTATTTAGTTCTAGCATTTTTTGTGGAATCTTTAAGGTTTTCTACATGTAAGATCTTGTCATCTGAGAACAGTAGTAATTTTCTTTCTTCATTTCTGATCTGGATTTTTAAATTTCTTTTTCTTGCCCAATTTTTCTAGCTAGGACTTTCAGTACTATGTTGAATAGATGCGTTGAGAGTGAGCCTTCTTGACTTATTCCCGACCATAGAGGAAAAGCTTTCAGTTTTTCACTGTTGAGGATGATTTTAGCTGTGGAATTATCATATGTGACCTTTATTATGTTGAGATAATTACTTCTATACTTAGTTTGTTGAGTGTTTTCTTGTGATGAAAGAGTATTGAATTTTGTCACGTGATTTCTATGTATATATTGAGATGATCATGTGATTTTTATCCTTCATTCTGTTAATATGGTTTATCACATTATTTGATTTGTGTATGTTGAATCCCAGAGATAAATCTCATTTGGTGGCATATAATACTTTTAATATGCTATTGGATTCATACTGCTAATATTTTATTGAGGATTTTTGCATCTATATGTAATACATAAGAGTCATTGGCCTATAGTGTTCTTGTAGTATCTTTTTTGACTTTGGTATCAGGAAATGTTGACCTCATTAAATGAGTTTGTAAGTGTTCCTTCTTATTTAATTTTTTTGAAAAGTTTAAGAAAGATTGGTGTTAATTATTCTTTAAACATTTGGCAGAATTCTCCAGTGAAGCCATCTGGCAGTGGCTTTTGTTTGTTAAGAAATTTTTGGTTATTGGATCTCTTTCTTCATTATTCTGTTAAGATTCCTATTTCTTCATGATTCCGCCTTGGTAGGGTATATATTTCTAGGAATTTACCCCTCTCTTCTAGGTGATTCAATTTGGTTTTTGCTATTGAGTTATAGAAATTCTCCGTGTATTTTGGGTATTAACCATGTCAGATGTATATTTTGCAAATAGTAGCTCTCATTCTTTAGGTTTCCTTTTCATTCTGTTGATTGTTTCCTTTGCCATTCCGAAGCTTTTTAGTTTACCGTAGTCCCACATGTCTATTTTTGCTGCTCTTGCTTGTGCTTTGGATGTCATATCTAATAACTCATTAGTGGGGGAAAAGGGAAATGGAGAGTTTCTGTCCAACAGGTAAAAAGTTTCTGTTATACAAAATGAATAAGTTCTATAGATCTACTATACAACATAGTGCCTATAGTTAACAATACTGTATAGTGCTCTTAAAATTTTTGTTAAGAGGGTAGATCTCTCATGTTAAGTGCTCTAACTACAAAAAAAAATTTTAAGTTATAAAACCTGGCACAAGGAAACTTTGGAGGTGATAGACAAGCTTATCACCTCGGTTGTAGTGGTGGTGTCATGGGTTTGCACTGGGTTATGTCCAAATTCATCAAGTTGTATACATGGAGTATTAAAGTTTTTTGTACACTAATTACAGCTCAATAAAGCTGTTTAAAATATGAAAAGGTTAAAAAGTTAATAGGAAAGACACATTATTAATAAAAGACCAAATGCATTGCTATTCTTACCTTCTCTGATAAATATAGACAGTGACACCCATTAGTATAAATCCAGTTTCTAGCTGTGGTGATAATGATAAAAATATTCCTTAAATCTGAAAAAGTAAAACAAACAAGCAAACAACAACAACAACAACAAAAAACCCCAGTCATACCCAATCTAAAGCCTCTATTGACATTTTGTTCTAGATGAAGAAAATATGTACTTATTACTTTATTTGCAAGGCAGAAATTCGTAATAAACCCTAAATGACAGTATGCAGCCTTAGACCCTGGAAGGATCTTAGTTCCTGCTCTGATCCTTGAACTCCCTGAATATCTTGACTTTGATGTGAGCCCTCCTCTGGCTGTATTCTTTAAAACAAAGTAAGGAATTTCTATGTCAAAGTGATGTGCCCACTTGAAGTTTACCCGTCCCTTTTTAGACAACATGGGAATCAAATAACTTTTCCGATATCCAAAACAGGATATGTATGGACTTATTCCCAAGGTCTGTTCTTTGGGGGAGGCTTATGTGACAGACATATTCACCCCTCAGCCCAAGGACCATGGTTTTCAGAGGGATGGAGAGATCTTGGGCATGTGGGTTTTGTGTCCACGCATGTGTACATAAGGTCTCTCACAGGGTAGAGCACGGGTTGGAGGAAGTGAGAAAGCCTGGGGAAGAGCCAGGGGCTAGAGCCATTGTATTCTTGCATGTCATTACAAGAAGCTGAGAATTGTAAATCAAGGTCTATATAGAAGGTCTAGGTTACTATAGAAGGTCTTTGTCAAGGTAACGAATAGATTGCCAGGTTTAGGTATTTATACATATAGTGTGCCGCTGCCATTTGTACCCATGTTCCAGGAAAGTTTAATGATCCCAATAAATGATCAATCTCCTTTTGGGTCAGTTTTTCAAATTTGCATGACTTTTGAAGCATATACACTACATTAGGAACTGACTTTTTTTTTTTTATTTTTTTTTTTTATTTTTAGGAACTGACTTTTATTCTGCAGAAGTTGTACAGACATATCCCCACTAAAGAATATGATTTCACATATTTTCAAGACTGTTGCCCAATTACATTAGAGAAAATTTTCTAAGCCTAATCATAATATTCAGAGATTACAGAATTATATCAGTTTCATGTACAATTTACATTTTGTTTTTGCCCTTTTCAATTCTTTCCAACTCTCATACCCTTTATTCAATATGCACTTGTTGACTTTTTACATGAAATGTTAGATAAGACAGACTATCCTGACATGGGCGTGAACTCCTAGTCAAGCAGGGGACTTGGGGCTCTAATTCAGGATTCGAGTGTGGCTGGTGTATGGAGAACAGGGACTGAGCATTAAAAGATAAATACAGTTAATCAAATATTTGGGAATGGAAGGTAAAAGGAAGTTCTGAAATAAAATAAAAGAGTTAGATTCAAGGTGGGATAGAAAGATAAATTTTGGCTACAAAATAAAGATGCTATATCATAGAAGCCAGGAAATCTGAAGGAATTAAATCTAGAAAAGTGAATAACAGATGGATGCTGAAGAATTTCCCTAACACTTTAGTACACAGGACACTTGTGTTTGTTAGAAGGGAGAATGATGCCTAGGGAGGGAAGGCAATGAAGACATAATGAGTATGAATTTATATACATTCTAATTAAAATCGAACACTTCCATGATGTAATTATGGAATAGTAGTACAGTTTGTTAAGAAAAAATGTGAGAGATGGATGCAGTGGGAACATTAGGGCAGATCAAAATAGCAGAAGAGTAGTATATCTACTCTAATATCCCATCGCAGGGAATTAGAAGGGGAGGAAAAGCAGTATATCCAAGAAAGCACTCGCATATCAGATCACCCAAGGCAGGAGACTGGAGAAGATTTGGGTGAAAGGAAGAAACAGACAAAAGGACATAGGATAAAAATTAAATAAGTTAAAATGCTCTAGACATTATGGGAAATCCGAACATCCCTCCTGTAGGTAACATTGAAATGTAGTTGATGAGCTAAATTTCGGTCGCTCAGCTGTTATTTATTGAGTGCCTCCCATGCTATGCTCTGCTTGGTGCTACCTATAAAGTAACAAACAAAAGAAATATGATCCCTGATTTCATGGGGCTTATTGTCTATGGGAGCAATGGATAACGAAAAAAATTTACACAGATGCATACATTAATTAATGTAAATTGAGATGCTAAATTGCTAAACCGTGGCATTATAAAGAAATATTTATATTATTGTGGTGTTATAAAGAAATCATAAATTGTTGTAATTGTGGTATTATAAAGAAATATTGCAATATTAAAACTAGGAGTTAATGGAAGTTGTCTATAGAACTTAATATTAAATATATGATCTGAAATATGAAGGAGGAATTAGCCAAGCAACGTGAGGTGCTAGGAGTAGTTTAGGCAGAGGGAATTTGCAAAAGCCCTGAGAAGAAAAGAAACTTGACTTATTTGGGTTACTGAGGGAAGGTCAGTATAGATAAACCATAGTGAGCAAAATGGAGAGCAGTAATGAGAACATCATGGAGTATGATGGCGGCTGGTTTATACTAACAGTTTGGATTTTCATTCCACAGAATAAATACTCATTTTCAATACAGTGCGAGACCATATCAATATTTTAAAATATATAATGTCAGAGAAATAAATCAAAGGAGTTGGTATTTTTAAAAATAAAGATGTGAGATGTGCAATTCATTTTTTAAGAATGCACTGAAGTTATGTGAACTCAAAATATGCATGTATCTTAAGATTACTGGACAAGAGACAACAGAGAATATTAACAAGTAATGAACATATATGTATCAGATAAAAATAGAAGCTATTCATGTTCAGGCTGGAGATAAAGAACTTTAGATCAACCACAGCCCTGAAAGAAATGGTTGAAAGTATTTTGCTCAAGTGGGATGTTAAAAATTATAGTGCATCGGAATTTCATAGATTCTGTGGCTGTAGACACCTGTGTTACTTGGTAGTGCCACCTCTCATTCTCCAAGGAAAGCAAGTGATATAAGTGACACAAAAGTGATGTGATGGCCTTGTATCATCGCAGGGAATTAGAAGGCATTACCAGAGGAGCTCTGGCATCAATACCAGTAAAGTACATCTGGCATCAATACTGGTAAAGTACATCCAAATGGAATGAATTCAATTTCATATTTATGTGTGTTTAGTGGAAACTAGAATATGCCTTTTTGCATATAGCTACTTATATTTGATTTTTTATACATTAGTTCTGAGAAGATCTTGAAACATGAATTCATCATGACAATCAAAGAAGTCTTTCTTACAACTGAGAAATAATGAGAAGAGCTCCAAACTAAAACAATCGTCCCATTGCTAAATTATTCACTCAAATGAATTCAAAGCATTTTACCTTATCTTCTCAAAGCCTTAGCTTTTTCTTTTGAAAAATAACTATTAATTCACATTTATTTTCAATTTTCATTGTACTTGTCAAAAGCAACATGTGCACTGATAGTGAGGGCAATTTCTGTGTTTATATTGCCAACTTAGGCTATATTGCCAACTAGGCTATATTGCCAACTTAGATAACCTCATTGTGCCTCATTTTCCTTATCTATAAAATAGACCACTTTAAAGAATTATAAGAAGTAAATCCTTCAGAACAGCACCCAGAATATAGCATGGGACCAATGGACATTATTTATTGTTTCATTAATATCTATTAAATGAGGCTACAGGTGTAAAATTACTTATAAAGTACAATGCAATGTTCAAGGCATTATCGTTTAATGAAGTGATAGTTTTATTCAGCCTTTTGTGACACCCTGATGTTTGTGGCAAATTGTGACACATGTCACTCAGTATTAAAGGGGAAAGTACCTGATCACTCAATATATGAATAAATAGTCCAGTGTGGCTGTGCCAGATATTTTCATTTTCTACTCTAGAGCCACTGTCTATTCTTCTCCATCCTGTTGTGTCACTGAGTCTGACCTGTACGGATTATTTCAATAGCACCACCATGACTGCTCACTTCCAGTTGGATTCAGCCAGTGAAGAGACTTAGAATGATCAGAGGAAGGGAGAATACCATGAATTTTTTTCAGTTATTACCACTCTCTGCTGTCTCTAGTCTAGTATCATTACCTTATAAATTATTGATTCCACTAATTCCTTCCCTGAGAGACCACCACTTCATGCTGGCTATCTCTCTACCAAAGCCACCACCCACTCAAGGCAGCCTGCCTGATGTGGCTCTCTTTCTATCCCCTTGTCTCTTTGGCTCCCCTGTAGGTGGTAGCAGCTCCAATGTTGCTAGTCCAGGTTCCTGCACTGTTGTGGCTCACTAAGACCCTGCTGACACCTCTGTTATAAGATCTGTCGTAAATAAACCTTTTTTGAATGATCATAATTAAATTTCTTATTGGTTGAACTTTGACTAATAGAGGGGCCTAACATTACAGCAGTGTCTCCTTATCTGTGGTTTTGCTTTCCACAGTTTCATTTACCCATGGTCAGCCACGGTCTGAAAATAAACGAGTATAGTACAACAAGATATTTAGAAAGAGAGAGGGAAAGAAACCATATAACTTTATTATAGTACATTGTTATAATTGTTCTACTTTATTATTAGTTGTTAATCTCTTACTGTGTCTAATTTATAAATTAAACTTTATCATATGAAGTTTTCATATATATATGAAAAAACATAGTATATATTGAGTGTGATACTATCCATGGTTTTAAGCATCCACTGAGCATCTTGGAACATATCCCCTGAGGATAAGGAGGGACTATTGTATTCTTAATTTTATTCTATCAGACTTTCATCTCAGGTAATGTATGAACTATGACACCTTAAAGCCCGAGTAACCCAGCCATGACACGACTCCAAAAGAGTCAATTCTGAAACTAGGGGCTTACCTATCTATCTCACAGGGCAATGCGTGGCAGAAGTCCTGATCAGAGCTGAACACTTCTCTGGCAGAAGCCCAAGAAGCTGACTGTGTTAGTGTTACAGCCTGGAGGACTTCTTGAGATTCTACATGGGACAAAAAAAAAACAAAACAAAAAACCTGAAAAGTAGGGTAGACACTCTGTAGGTAGAAGAATAAATTCATTCACTTATAGTTGGGCACACATATTGAACGACCTCATTTGTACCTACAAGCTAGTGATGTGTAAATACATTCAAGTTACTCTAACAAAATCCGGTAATTAATATATGAAGGTGAGTCTGGAACTATATCTGAAGTTGAGAAAACCCTACATAAGGAAATTGTATAAAAGAGCGCACAGGAAGAGGAATGAGTATTGCACATGTGACAGGCTGCAAAAGGGTCAGACTAGAAAACAGGCTGAGTGTTTAGAAAGACAGGAAATAATATTCAATAAGTACTGTAGGAGTAACTAATACATATTCTTGAGTGGATATTGAAGAGTTAACTCTGGTCACAAAGACAATGTGTGTGATGATATATGTAAGTACTCAATGGAATGTTTAAAAAACATCTTGGAAATATTTTAGCAGCCTTCAGTAAGAAAACATAAAAGTTAACGAATACCGGATGCTACACTACAGCCTAAGGAGGTCGCAGTAATATTGCCCAGGAAGAAAAAAACATTTTCAGAAATGATTGATTATAACCAGATCTTGGTTTCTAATACCATAAAAGAAAGAAGGGAAAGCAAAAAGAAAAGAAAGAAGAAAAAGAAAAGAAAGAAAAAAAGAGAAGAAGAGAGAGAAAGGAAAGGAAAGAAAGAAAGAGAAAGAAAGAAGAAAGGAAGGAAAGAAAAGAAAGAAAGGAAAGAAAAGAAAAGAAAGAAGAAACCAGGGATTCTTAGAGAAATGGATAAATCTAGGACTGGGCAAAAAAATATGTAAGATAAGCCTGGAACATTATAGTGCCAAAAAGAAAATTCCAAAACCAAAACCAAAACAAACAAACAACGATTGGGGTTGTGAAAGGGACACAGGAGCTAATTGAAAGAGTTCCTATGGCCAAAGCTGGAAGAACTTGAGCCACAAAATAAAGTAGTATTGGTTTATTACCCAAAGTATAAAATAAATATTCATGAGTCCACACTGATATAAATAAACAAATGGTGGAGAATAAGCAAATCTCCTGTGCAGAACAATTCCAAATAATTTTTGTAGATACACCCCAGAATAAAGAATAATGATGACAAGAAGGGAGGACAGAGAAATAGATGTTGTTAAAACAGCTATGTATTTTTATTGTTTTACAATAGTTTGTGACAATTGGGTTTGTCTACTGACTCCTGGTGACATACAGTGATTTGTGCTGCTGAAATGCTTCCTCAGAGTGGTTCAAACCAGTACATACTGATATTGAAACAGTCGTAGAATTTACTAACTTACTGTTCATTATGAAAGAAAAAAAATGATTTACTAATATTATCTCCAAATGAGTAAAATATACTTATACATTTTGGGGCTTTTCAAGCTCTTAAAGAACATCCAGAAAGTATCCCATTTACCCTTGAGAACTGCAAAATAAATACAGCACAAATTCTGTTCCATATCCATCATGTTCTGTGTAATATTTTGAAGACTTATTGAACTTGTGGAATCCACAAATCAAGTGGGTATTGATGGAGAAGATATCCACTTCTGGTACCTTAAATGTATTGAACAACATTTTTTATGGAGTTTAGAATTTATTATTTATTTTTTAATTTTTAATTAGTATGGGTACATAATAAGTTATATATATTTATGGGGTATAAGTGATGTTTTGATGTTCAATATATAATAAACAAATCAGAGTAATTGGGGTATCCATCACCTCAAGCATTTGTCATTTCTTTGCAGTAAGAACATTCCAATTCCACTCTTACAGTTCTTTTAAAGCACACCGTAACTTATTGTTAACTATCGTCACCCTGTTACATTATCAATTTTAGGACTCTTTTGATAGCTTTAAGCAATTTTTGATATAGATTGTATTTATTTCCTCTATAACAGAAGAAAGTAGTCCTTAAAATATTCTTATTCTCTAAAAACACAAATATGTTCTTACTATGTACAAGACTGAATTAGATACTAGAGATAATAACACGGAAATATATAACCCAGGCTATACCTGCCATAGTAAAAATATCCACCTAAAGAAAACTACTATAAATAATTCAAATGAATTATTTGAATTCAAATTTTTAAGAAATCTGTACATTGGCAGGTTTACAAATTGTGTTGGCACTGATTCAAAGCCTGAGGCAGAAGAAATAGTAAATAGCAAATATCTAGGTGATAAATATGGGTAAACATTGCCAGCATTGATGATTTAAACTGCTAAAACACAATCTTGAGGATATGGTCTTCATTTAGCCCCTTCTGCAACATCTCTTCATAGATTCATATTATCCTAAAATAATGCACGTTCTCCTGCACTCCAACCGCATTTAAGCCAATAGGTGTCTTACAGCATGGTTCAGAGATGCGTATATAAACCAATTCGTGTTGGCTGGACTACAGAAGCTGTTTTCTTCTATTTCTGGGGAAAAAAATAATTGTCTCATCCATTGAATTTACCAAACAAGGCTCTTTTCTTTTTCTTTGGCAATGTGAAGGTGTCAAGTTTGTAACTGAATGTGCAGTCTCAATCCCAAGAGATCCAAAGCAGGAGCTCTATGTTTTCTTAAGGTCTGAGTTAGGAATTCTTAGCTGTCACATCTGCTGTGTTCTTAGTCAAAGACCAGCCCAGGTTCAAGAGGAAGGGAAATGTTAATAGAGTCCATCTCTGGCTGGGAGGATTTGCATTCATGCACAGGAATGCAATAATTATTGGTGACCATATTTGGAAAGGATCTACCACAGCGAGGGCGTATTGAGTAGAATAATGAAGAGTGAGAATTAGCCATCTATTCAAATAGCTGAATAAAGAGAATTCAAAGCAGAGAAAATTTCAAGTTCAAAGAAACTGCCAGTACAGGTTAGTTGTGATCATGTAAATGAAGGGAAATAAATATGATTGGGCATGATGACAGAGGAATAGAGTTGTCAAAGCCATGCAGGCCTAGTTCTTCCCTCTGCTTCTCGATATTTTTTACAAAGTGCATCTTTAACACATCCCAACACTTTTAATAAGGGAAAGAAAATCTGATTTGTCATTGGACATTTTGATGAAAATAGAATCCATTATATTTTAAGATATTTATTCAATAATTCATCCTACTGAGACCTTTTTTAAATTGTATCTCTCCTCTATAAGTACTTTGATTTATGGTCTTTCATTAATGGCATAGTACTTTAACATCAATAACTGTTGTGTTAGGGAAGTATGGATGTTTATTCAGAATGACTTCCAAAACGTTCCAAGTATTTGGGCATTAAGGTTTAAACCTTTGAATGCTTAAAACTGAATTACTTTAGGCTATGCTGAAGAAAAGATTTCCAGAGATGAAAAAAATGCAAGAGAGACATACATAGATACAATTAGCCTCTTGAAGACATTAATAAGAAATAGAATCACATTTATAAACATCAATGGTTGTGTTCTAATAAAATGTTACTGTTCATCCAGTCAAAAAAAAAGACAACATTCCCAATCAAAATATCATTACTTTTACAAGGTATTTAGAACAGGGACATGACTATGGTACAATGCTAATAAATTATAAAATCAGAAATTTGTATGTGGGTGTACTGTTGTCATTTATATGCTATAACACAGAACAATTAATAAATTAACTGTCAGATCAGAATTCCATATGGTTGATTGTTCATCAGGAATTATTCTGTGGTTGCCTTTCTTTTTTGGACTATTATGTCAAAATATATTTTAAAAATATATAATAAAAGGGCTGTGTCCTTCTAAACTATTATTTTCATGATAAGATACTTGATCATTTAAGGCTATTATACATTCTTCCACAATACGTGGGTGTAATTTACTAGCTTCTACTTTTATACTGACACATTATCTGTGTCTGGGGTGCAAGTGTTGGGACAGCCTACTATGTCATAATGTTTCCTAATGAAAGCCTGCCACTTCCTTAGTTAAATCCCACTGGAAGAAGCCAAGAATGTCCCATTTCACATGGAACACTTTTCAATAGTAAACAGTGCTCTAATGATGTTTCTATCGTCTAAAAAGCGATTCCACTTCCAGGGGTACTTTACTCAAAATTAGGGAATGATAGAAGTATCAAGAGACTGTGACTCATTATTCTATGGCGACTACCTACCCCAGCCCTCAAAAACATTGCATTCATTTGGTTTAATGATCTCTCACTAGTGCTCACGAGGGGCCTCTCTGGAATGTTTTGCCTTTAACTTAGACCTGTTCATAGTCTGTTGATCTTTCTACTTCTCATTTTTTGTATTCCTGTTAGTTTTAAGATATTTTCACTGTTTTAGCTGTACTATATTCATCCTTTTATTGTTTCTGGGTCTTAATATTACTTTATGCTATGTTGGAAGTTTATGACTGCTCATTTGGGGGTTATTTTCATTTATGTACTTAAAACAAACCTCTAAGTTTGAGGAATAGATTTTGTAGTAAGAGAAAATTTATTGTGGAATACTTTATGAATATCCCATTTTGAAATCCCTCTCCCTAATGCATAAAGTACACAAGTTGACATGACTTTTCTTAATAGGTTTGAAAAATGAATCATAAACAATATTTCAGAAATAACATTGCTAGCAACTTCCAAAAATAAAGGAGGAAAAACAAAGAAGTCAAGGACAGCTGAAAATACAGAGGGTGAACAGAAATGCCACACATTCAATAAGATGCTATTTACATTTGCCATAATTAAAGGAAAAATAGACAAAGATAAAATTTTGCTTTTCTTATACCTGATTAAAAAATGACTGTGATACAAAAAAAGAAAAAAAGTAATGTATGTGCTTTCAATTTTTCCAGTGATGGATAATTTGATGTGTTATGAAGTCAAGGAAACAACAAAGAGCAACACAAGGCAGTGGTAAAGAAAAAATACCTGGCCCAGTTTTCTGCTTAGAAAAAATGACAAAAGATAATAGAGGTAAAGGTTGCATTTGTCACTTTCCTGACATACAGCACATTGTCCCTTCTTATGGGATATATTTTTGCATGCATTGAGGACTACTAGGTATTAAGCCTAGTTATATGGAAGTTTTGAGTAAGAATGCTTGATGAAATGCTTACTGATGAAATGGGAGACTGTCCTGAGAGATCAGGCATCTAAAAAAGGCTGCAGAGGATACATTGCAGCGAGCAGGAGACAAATTTGGTTTAGTTTGATCTGATGTAGAGATTCTCAGGAGTATGCCAATAGGAAATTTTTGTCAGAAAGCATTTATTCTCATAAAAGCTATTGTCAGGACAGCTGTTAACAGCATTAGCAACACCAATAAAATTAAGAAGCTCTCCTCCTTATGCTTAAAAGCTGAAAAATCTGCCTACTTCTGTTGCACTCATAAGTATACAAAATAAATGCAGTAAGCTACTCCTGTGCAATAAGCAAATATGATATGATACAAATCACTTTCAGAGGCTGTACTGCTAAGTACCTATTATAGTTAGACATAGAGCGTTAAGAAGCAATGGACCATGTTGTGCTGGCCCATTTGCACTGTATACACATTCTATACTCATTGTAGGTATCAGAGTAATCCACCATAATGCATGTAGCTTGAACTGTCACATAAAGGAAAGGATTATTTGCAGTGGTTTTAGAGCACGAATGGAGCTAGTCATAGAACCATAAATGCAGGCTTGAAACCAGAAATCAAAGCAAAATAGAATGCTCTTCCCATCCTTCCTTGCCTCATTCCTAAAAGCCATTAAAGCAATTTCAGGCAGTATAGAAAGCTGCTTCAACGAAGAGACTACCCCGTGAGATTTTCCCAGTTCACAATAGCTTCCCTTACTGGCAAGGAGTCAGGCAGAGGATCCAGGTGGATCTGGGACACCTGTCATCATTTTGGACAATGCATTCCATGTTCTTTATTATTATTTTTTTTAATTTCTTGTTCCTATTTGGAAAAATACCAAAGGTAATGAGGTAAAGGAAAAGTCTGACAATGAATCCTCATTAGATAACTTATTGGCTCTTCTCTATTTAGATATTGAATATTAACATCCAAAGCCGCATAGCACATCCTACATTTGATGCACTTCCTCTGACAGTTGTAAGTCTGCCTACCACAGCTGCTTCTACCCCAGGATTAAGAACTTTAACACGAGAGTCAGTTTACTATGGAGATGGTGTCTGTGGGGGCCAAAGTGAGCCCTGTCTCTGAGTGTGCTCTGTGCATCCCACCTTGCATCCTGGATCTAAAGCAAAACCCAAATAAAAATCCTGGTTGTTGTCTATATTCAAAAAGTCCTATCTCCAGGTTGGGATATGGTGAAGAGCCTCTCTCATCAGTTATAATGCTTAAAATATTATATTAAATTATATTAATATTATATTAAATTATATAAATTTTATTTTAAATTTTTAATTTTTTTTTAATTTAAATTTTAAATTTTTTAAATTTTTTAAATTTAAATTTTAAATTATATAAAATTATATTAAATATTATACGGAGGATCAGATGCTAGATTTCCATGCAATCTACCAAATGTGAAACAGGACCCCAGCCACTGGCTGAGATAGAATACCAGAGTCTTGCTCTGGGGAAAGGAAGCTATCAAGAACAAGGAGAATTATCAGGGTTCCAGACAAGCACTGTAGAACTCAGTTCCATGGAACTAGAAATCTACAGGATACCATGTAGCAGCCAATGACTGGGAAAAAAAATGGTAATAGTTTGGTGAGAGTCAGTGGGCACAAAAGGGTCCAGAGATTTTCTTTAAGCAAATTTCCTAAGAAAGCAAGATTTATAGTTGGTCGGCTAGTAATAGTGAGTGAGGTAAGTGAGGCTCATAAGATTATACTGGCAGGTCTGTTTTTGCTAAATTCAGAGGCTAAACCTCTAGGAAGATTTTCACCACCTGCTGATGTTCTTGGCTGGAACAGGCAGGAATTGACAACAGTAAGAAATAAAAATTTATAACTCTGTAAATAAAATGACCACAATAAATATAATTATGAAGTCTTAATACTTTATTCATAAAGTTCTAAAACACTGTCTTTAGAAAAAAATTAAATTCCCATTTTGGCTTAAAAAAATCATTCTTCAAAATATAGATGAGAAAAACAAACTTTTCTTCCTAACACCATGACATGGGAAGTATGTTTTCTCCTTCATCAAAAATATTTAGTCTTACAAACCACTAAGCGGCTATAGTGGGCAGACTTTATAAATTTGACATAACTATCTTTTATTGTGAAAATTCCTTATAAGCAAAATCTTTTAAAATCCTTTTTAAAGGTGTTTTTGTGTTTCTTCATTTTATAGTTATCTGAATACCAATTCACTTAAATGGTGTATTATTTCACAAGTTAGACTTTTACTAGCTCTTTCTGAGTATAAACGTCAACCCAAAGAGAGGAAGAAATTATTTTAAAAGATGTATCAAATTAAAAGAAAGAAAAAAAGCACAATTTTTAAAAAATAACTGACAATAGTTTTTGTCCTGCAAATAATTCAAGAATGCACATTTTTATTTTTACACTGAAAAGTTTAAAGCTATTAATGTCTGACTCCTAAAGAATAATTCCTATGGAGAACAATTAGGGAAAAGGACTGTATTTCAAAGATGGAGTTATTTCTACATCTCAGCATACACCAACTCTAAATGCTAATCTTCACCAGTTTATCCACTACACACCATTCATTTAGCCCAAATGCAACCATTTGGCATTACAAGAATTTTTTAAAAAGAGTTTCTGCCTTCAAGAACCTTACTGTTAATTTGTATATAAACTTAATAGATTTTAAATCACTCATTAAAAATAAACACTTTATGAAAATGAGCAATTATATTTGTTATAGCAGTTATTTAATTTAAAAATATTTTATTATAATTAGCAACAATTGGAGTTGATTTTTAAGTAATCAACTACCATACAGAATTTATTTAATTGGAGTGAAAGTTCATTTATAAAGAAAAGTTAATTCAAATTTAATAAGGAGACCTAGATTAAAATCTCTGTATTTTTTAGCAGAGGATGAAACTATTATTTCAGCCATCTGGACTTTCTTAGTGTAAGATTCATTACCATGCAGTAGTTTAGTTGGCTGTGTACAGAAAGGAGAGTATATTCCTGCAGATTCTACTTTTTGTCAACCTCAGAAATGGTTCAGGTATTGTCACAGGCATAATTAGGTTGCATCATTTGGACTGGCTATGTCATTGTCAGCATTTTATTAAAATATACATAGCTGATGCCAACTGTAGTCCAATAAGTAAAATCAGGAGAAAAATATTTTAATTGTAGCTAGTCTCCTGGAGCCAGCAGTTGATGGTCAGATTATATAATGGTAATTTGCCTACTCAGCTGAAAACCATATATAATTCCTAAGAGTGTAATAATAAAAAGACAGGATTCACAGGGTGGTACTTAGGCTTCACAAATACCTAGAAAGTTGTTAAGTACTCTTATTCTTCCACAAATTGGTAAGTTTAAATTTTGTACTATGGAACTGTTTCTGAGAAAAACATTAAGAGTACATTTGTCAAACATATCCGATTGTAGATGGTCAAGCATTTTGACATGCATGATGGAAACCCTAGTTTTAACAAAAGGCATGGGAATAGGGCTTACTGAGACAAACTATAACTTAACAGAGCACATTATATTTTTCATAATGCTCTTTGAAAGTCTAGAATATGCTCTCATTTATCCGTAGGAGTAAAAATATAGCTTTACACAGGAGAAAAAAAAACCTTAAGTGCTATTTAGAGAAACTATAAGATGTGCTATGCATTTATCCAGGATCGGTACAATTTTTCTTTCTTGCCTGCGACAATGGTCATTAATCTTTGCATGCAGCCAGGTAGAAATCTAAGGTGTCATCCATGCATAGCATCACATTCGTAGGCTACTAGAAGCACACTTTAGAGTTCAGCTTACTGAATCATTGAGCAACTTACTTTCTCTAAAAGAAGTTTACTTTGATCCATACCTGTCAAACTGGTAATGATTAGAGATCTTTACTGAATTACTTTTAGCAGCATCATCGTTTTTCAAAGCTAGAGAAGGCACACGCATATTTTGATTGCAGTTGAAAGTACCCTGAGGGACGTGAAATATGCATAGAAATGGCATCTGAAGTATAATCAGAGTTTTAGCAAATCAAGATTCAACTTCTTTTTTGTGACTCAATCCCGCTTCCTAATTTAGGAGTTCAGCTGGCACTGCTCAGTCCCCCACTAGGAAGGTCTCAAGGATCACATCCAGTCAATGATAGCAGAGTACTGCCACACACACCCACTCCAGGTGAAAAGCCGGGGTGACTGCAGAAGAGTCCCCTTAGGCACATATGGTTTATATGTGTTTGAATTATTACGAAAAATAAACTGAAAGAGTTCCAGAAAATCTGGGCATAAACCTGATTCTACCTGTCCCTTAGCTGTGTGCCCTTGGACGAGGACATGACCTCTTGCACTATAATGTTATGCATCGAGAAAATAGTAATGTGGCTTACTCTACCTATCACACCAAATTCCTATAAAGTTCAAATGAAATTATGCATATGAATGTGACATTCAGATTTTAAATGCTATGCAAGAGAAGACTTGATTATCATACTGCTACATTTTTGCCTCTTCACCTTTCAAGTGTCACCTTCCTCTAGTAGTTCAGGATGAGATGATCTGGCTCATACTAATTCCCAAACTTGTTCACACTCCTGCTGATTCCGACGTGGCTCTGTCTTGGGCTGTACTTCACGGCTGCTCTCCTTCTGTTCTGGGATTCTTCTATAAGGTCATACCCCCACAAAGTGGGCCCCAGGAAAGGGTGCCGCATTTCTCTTCACTTCTCCTGCCCTCAGTTACTCATGTAACGGATCCAATGTCAGCAGATTAAGAAAAGTTAGGCACCATAGAGGAAGGAGTATAACACACTGTGGCAAGGGGATGAGATGAATTTTTCAACCACCTCAGTTCTTACAAGTTTATCACACGAACACCTTCTCAGAGTTTTCTTTGGGAGTAGGCATCCATAGACATGTTAGATCACATCACACTCTCTTTTTCTCTTCCTTTCCTCTCATCCACAAATCCCAAATTCCTATTCAGCTCCTTGACACCCATGCCAAAGTAGACCCTGAACCTTCTTTTGCATAATCCCCCCAAATAATGATAAGAATTAAGTTAAAATAGCATCACTCTGTTCCACTTCTTTTCCCTTAACCCTTAAGTTTTGAATTATTTTTTAAACAGTTGTGGTTGTGTATGTGTGCTTCGGTTGTTATTATAAACGTTTTAGGCAGGGGTCTCACATGCAAAAAAAGTGATAAACTAATTGTACTTGTAAGTATTGATGCAAAAATAGTAACTTCAGAAGGGTAGGAGCCTAATTTCAGAAGCCCCTTTCCAAATTGAAAAAGTATCTTCCATCATAAAGATATGAACATTTGATTTTTCTTTTGGATAAAGCCAATTAACAAAGATGATCACCCCAATTGCCAAATAAATGTATAATGAACAAATAGTGCCAAGTTCTCTTATTTGAGAACTAATTGTTTATATTGAGAAAATGGATACAATGGACATATCTGCTGGGCTACATAAAAGAGTAAGATTTCTTTTTATCTTTGCAATACCTTTAGCAATTGCCTATGATATGTCTGATTTAATGCTTCCTGAATAATAAGACTTGTTTTCTTTCTCTTCTACCCTTGTGGAGAGATTTTCTGGGCCATAAGAGACTTTGCTAATTATATTTCTCCAGTAGGCCCAAACATGTCTCAGTTGAACTACTATTAAGTATATTAAAAAGTAAAGAGTGAGAAATTCTTAGAGATTCAAAAACATATTTAAAAAAATTTAATTGGCAGCCAGCTAGGACTATTTACAATAACCAAGAGGTAGCAGCAAGCCAAACGCCCAACGGCAGATGAATGGATAAACAAAGTGTGGTCTCTCCACACAATGGAATATTATTCTACCTTAAAAAAGAAGGAAATACTGTCACACGCTACAACATGGATGAACTTTGAGGACATTATGCTAAATGAAATAAGCCAGTCACAAAATACAAATACTATATGATCCCACTTATATGAGAATCGAACATATTCAAATTCATAGAAATAGAAAATATAATTTTGATTAACAGGGGCTGGGAGGAGGGGTGAAGGAGGAGGTATGATTTAATAAGTATAGAGGTTTAGATTACCGGATGAAAAAGTTCTGGAGATATGTTTCACAACAATGTGAATATACTTAAAACTATTGAAATGTGTACTTCAAAGTGGTGAAGATGAAAAATTTTACTTTATGGGTTTTTTTTTTACCATAATAGTAATAATAAAATCCCTTTTTAAGCTATTTCTAATTAATTTTGCCAGTTTCATCTTACAACACTTAACATCATGCATTCAACTCTCCAAAAACACCGAGTGATCATTTGACATTAGCTCTTCCATGCTTTCACACATACTCCTTTTTTCAGCTTGAAGTGCTCTGATCTATTTTCTCTGATTTAAGGTATTCCTCATCCTGAACTAAAAGCCATCAAAGAATCATCAGAAACAGAAAAAGAAATAGTGAAAAAAACAAGAAGACAGGAAAAAACATGTTCAGATACTGCTATTGCCAAGTTCCAAGGTACCTTCTTTGTTGCTAAAGCAAAAACTTTTTAACTAGGCTTAATTGTCATGTCTTAATTTGGCTGTGCCTATAAATTAGCCCCAGCTTTTGCTACTCTTTTGCAAATGTGCTTTACTCTAGTTGTATATAATTTCCCTCTGTAAAGAGCCATATTCTTTCTCATTTCCACACTGTACCAATCCTTTTACATATTCCAGGGCACTCTACCCACTCCCCCCCTTCACCTGAGTAATTCCTACTCAGATATTAGTTTATGCATATTTGTGTCTATAAAGTTATGTCCAACATACAATGTCTTGGGCTACATGTTGTTTCCATCAAGTCCTACACTGTTCTAATGGTACTAAGGAATTCTCTACTTATAATGCTTAATATTTGTTGGAGTTGCCATGTTTTTGTCTTGAACAACACCCTTAGAGCCTCAGCACTCAATAAGATTTGTGGAATTAATGAATGGATGAATAAATCAGTTGTTTTCCTTGTGATTTCCGGAGGCATACAGGAAAAAATATCCTACAACAGATGCTCATGGAGTAGAGATTGACAACATGATACGTTAATGACAGCAGAGTTAAGAGTGATTGAGGGAGTCCTGCTTCAATTTAAGATGTAGATATTCACAAAAGAAAATCACTCCCACCTGACAAGAGCAAGCTGGGTAATCTACAAAATTATGATTATTTTAAGCCTGTCACAGAGCTGATGTCACAAAATAACCAAATGAACTAAACTCAGAAAATGTGAGGTTCAGTCACACAGGGTCTTGGAAGTCTACTTCCAAGCTTGGGAGTGAAATGGGAGAACTGAAAACTTCAACATTCTACCAGTGGTCCTCAGACTTTTTAAATGGGGCCAGTTCACTGTCGCTCAGACCACTGGAGGGGCGTTGGAGAGCGTGGCGCACATTCCACACATGCGCACTGTGGGCCCAGGACAAGTCGGCCGCTAAGCAGGACAGGCAGCGGCAGCAAAAACACCTGGCGGGCAGGATAAATGTCCTCGGTGGGCCGCATGTGGGCCGAGGGCCATGGTTTGAGAACCCCTGTGACTGTACAAGAAGTATAAGATCGTGGAAAGAGATACCACGCAAGCAGGAGGCATAATGTGTGACTCTATTAATATCAGACAAAATAGGCTTTGCGGTAAGTAATAACACCAGAGATAAAGTAGGATATTTTATAATTCTAAAAGAGTTAATCTAATAATAAAGCTCTAATATATGGAGCAAAAATTGACTGGACTAAAAAGAAATATAAGAAACTCACATTAATATTTGGAGACTTTAACACATTTGAACAAATAATTGATGGAACAGCAGAACAAAGATCAGGAAGGATATAGGCAATTTGAACAATACTATTAACCAACCTGTCCTAACTGACAACTGTAGAATACTAAACAACCACAGAAGTTATATTGTTTTCAAATGTACCATATTTACTGAGATAGATTATATATTGGGCCAAAACACACAATAAATTTAAAATGATCAAAATCATACACATTATGTTCTCTGATTAAAAGGAGTGCTAAGTTAAAAATCAATAGCAATAAGAGACACAAAAAAATCCCTAAATAATCTAGGGGTCAAAACAAAAATTACAAAAGAAACTAGAAAATATTTTGAACTGAAGGATAATGAAATTATAACATACCAAAATTTGTGAGATGATCTAACACAGAACTTACAGGTAAATTTATAATGCCATATGCCTATATTAGAAAAAGAATTAAGGGAGAAGCCAAGAGTTTTCTTCTTTTTTACATATCAATTACTGGTAGAACACTAAAGATTTAAAAAACAGAAACCGTAACTATCCATAAATAAATACATATCTTGGAATTTATATTTAATTTTAAAAAATTTGCTTTGGACAAGTATAATGTTGAAGACTGGTTTTGATTTTTGTTTTTTAACACCCACACCTGGCTATGATGGAGTAACAACAGATTTACTCTACTGCCATAACAAGTAAAAAAAAAATTGTCAAAATATACTAAACCATTGCTTTCAAACTTTTAGGAACCAGCAGCACAGAACTGTGATATTCCTAGTAGAGAAAATAAATGAGATAAGCCCTACATTTATCCCAACTTTATGCCTGGAGGCGTATTCTGGACCCTGGAGCAGGAAGGAAAATTCCAAACAAAGCACTGATTTCTACAAGTTGTAAGGAAGACTTCAAAAGAAGTGGGAGCCATGCAGACAGACCTCTAAAAATCTTCTAGATGTCCCCTAAGTCTTTGCTGACTAATAAGATGTGCATATGAAAAGTGGAATTCTATGAGGTTAGGTAAAGAATGCTGGACCTCAGAGTTCAGAATTCACATGGGATGAGTATTGCTTAAGTTCAAGCCAGTCACAGTAGAGAGTTCTCATGTCACTGATCACATTCATTAGTGACGTCAAATGAGCCACATCTTAATAGCTAATAAATAAATAAACAAAACTATCACTAAAGGCCACTGTAGATTTGCCTTATTTAAGTTTAAAAACAAGCCTAGAAAGGAAAAAATTGACTGAAAGTAACTTAGCTGCTGATCATAACGCAGATTAATGCTTTCTACAAGAAGGATCAAATTGATGATTTCAAGTAATCTGACTGCAGCCCACAAGGAAAAGACTATAGGAATACAAATACAATGTACATCTAATGTCGTATGAACTAACAATGACATTCAATAAAAAAAATCACAAACATAAAAAAGAGCAAGAAAATATGATAAAAAATATGAAAACTTCTGAGTACATTAATATAAATCTCCACACTAAAAGTATATTTATCTCATTATTCACTTCCCTATATATGTATAACCAAAAATTGCAAGGCATGCAAAAAGGCAAGAATATATATCTGAAGAGACAAAACAATCATTAGAACAAGACTTAGATTTGACATAGGTATTGTAATTATAAGGCAGAGAACTTACCTATGATTATTAATATGTTAAAAGTTTTAATGGAAAAGGTAGACTATATGCAAGATGAGATAGGTAATTTCAGCAGAGAGATGGAAACTGTAATAAAAATTAAATAGAAATGACAGAATTATAGCCAAAACGCTCTATTTGATCTTTTTCTTTAGTCTTTTTTCCCTTTAATTTACCACCCACACCACTGAAAAAGTAATCTTTCTTAATTGTCAATATTTTATACCTTTACTCTGATTAAGAATCTTGAAACAGAAGCTATACAACAAAAATATAGAGGATTCACGCCAGACAGATTTAGAATCAAATGCAGTCTTTATCACTTCTTGGCTGTGAGATCTAGAAAAACTTAATGTAAACATTTTCTGAGCTTCTATTTCTCCATCTGAAAAGTAGTAATAATAATAAGTCTATTATAAGCATTAAAACAGAGACTATGACTTCATAACACACATTAGGGGATAAATGGCAGCAGCTATTATCAACTCTATTAAATTGTAACCTTTAGAATTTAAAACCCTTCTTTGCTTATATCACTGTTTTATAATCCTGATAGGATATTTATCTGTCATTATGTTACATTTCATCAAATTATGTTCCCTAATGACCTTAAGATATTGAACTTTCCTGAGCTTCCCTGACTCTTCCAATCTTGTAATGTTTTCTTACTGTGTTTCTATAGCATTTGTAGCTTGTACCAAGAATATAGCATTTATTATGTTGCCATTTTCTCTTCCTCAGTTAGCATACAAGCATGTCAAGGACAACAACTTTTTCTTCTATTTCTGTAAATGTCCCGCTCTACCTGGTGTAGTTTGAATAAACTTTACTTTTTATTCTTGCCAAATACTATATCATATTCAAGATGTGAAAAGGTAGGAGTCTTTCTGTGATACTTTAAATAAGTTCTGTATTTCTGAAGTTTTCTCAAAGTATTATACAATATTGATATTCATTAAACCATATTAGTTGAAGGACACGAATTTTTATCTCACTCTTTCCCAATCAGTTTTCCTTACAATTCCTAGATACAAGCATATGTCAAACAAAACTTCCTGCATCAATTTATTTTTGTTTTCAAATGTTCAATTTTTAATTCCATTTATGTTTGAGACATGTTGTTAGCAACAGAGTCCCTATTTATATGAAATTTTTTCAAAAATACAACCCTGCCCTAGAGTAAAAATGAATTTTCCTGAATGCAATATATAGAATGTGCTCCTTCATAAATACACAATAAAGAAGAAACTTAAATTGTGTTTTATGTTAAATATTTGTGAATTTCATGTGAATAATCAAAAAATTAAAATGATAAATATAACTCAGTAGAAAGTAAATACCTTCTCTAGATTTTATTCACACTAAGTAAAAGAGACTAACAGGCAATACTCAACAGTAATGATGGTGTCCTTATAGCTGAAACTGAGTGGTAAAACTACTGATACTTCATAGTAATAAATAAAGCTGGTGGCAATGCCATTAGATTATATACTCATCTAGTCTTCCAATGATATCTCTCAATTATTAATCAGAATTCAGTTTGTATTATATTCTAAGACATATTTTCAGTGTTTCAGGAATGTGTTTTAGGACTTCAGGTGAAAAGTAGATTGTAGTTTTCCTGCTGCTATTATATCTATGCCCATTTCTCTGCCACTTCAGATCCCCAAAATAGCCTTTTGATATTGCTCCCCTGAAAGTACTTTAATAGGTCTCTTCTGAAAATTCAAGTCCTTGGTTTGACTCACAGGCATTCATCTGGACAATGAGATTCTTGAGAGCAAGAACCTTGTACTATTCCCTGCTCACACAGAATAAACCTTTAATAAATATCCAATACATTAATTATAAATTCTAGAAAGGAACAACACATATTTATTGGTCAAATGGAGAAACAGAGGACATTGGACATAGGGGAATTGCTCAAGCTCACAGCCAGTTGATGACATAACTGGGACTTAAAACCTGTTATTCAGATTCCTATTCTAATATGCTTTCAAAAATTCCAATTCAGTAAAATATCTTATGCATAATTGTTCTTAACAGAGAGAAGCCATCCTTGTGTAGATATTTAAATATGAGGATATTGATTTCATTTGGACAAAAAAATATGTAGAAGTACTATTAATCCCCAGTCAACCCAGAGCCAACGTAGCTCTGACCTGAAGGATGTGGGAGTAGGGAGGATATATTTTTAAAGAGACTGGTTGCTTTGGATGAAATCCATCGGAATGTTTAAGAAACTCAACCCAATAGAAAGATTGTATTAGCTCAATCATCAAACCTTTAATATAATAGATAAAAGAATAAGAGCAAGAATTGGTACCCATTGTTCCTGTGTTCTGGTAATTGACCCAGTTAACTGTTGGCTGTTTTCAAATATATTTACAACATCAAGCTACAAATACACAACTTCATTTTTCCTGGGGTAAAGAATGGTCTATACATGTTTTGGAGACAGCAGAAACTGTTACATTCCAAGGGCATGCCCTTGCTCTTCTGAGTCTATAGGATTATTGGAGGTTCAGAGTGAAAGAGTCTTGAAAAACTGGGAGTAATGTATAGGTAAAGACAAAGAGAAAATATAACTGATATGAGGAAGAGAGTTTCTGCTTTCTCATTTTAGCTCTCTTACCTAACAGCTCTGTCCTTGGGTGTTACATATGCAATCCAGCCTAGATCTCTCGCAGTCAGTTATTTCAACATAGTGTTCTCTAAAACAACCAAATCCCTTGCATTTTACCTTGTCAAACTACCAGTGGTTTTCTCTGCTCCTATTTATGAACTTCCGAGAGCAGCTAAAAAAGTTAGATAAAACAGGCTAAAATCTGACCACCATCACAATACTCTGACAAACTCCACCGCAAATTATCCCTGACTAACTGCAATCCCTCTATTTTTACATCCCCCTGACTCCTTTGAACATCTTTGTCTCCTAAACCTGAGCCTGAGATGGGGATTCTTGTTTCAGTGATTTTTCTAAAAACTTAATGCCCTCAGGAGAAAAGTAGCGAGGAATCAGGATAAGAAGAAGGAAAAATACCAATAAGAATGTGTTTTCACCTGCAGGCTAGCTCCAGTAGGATCCCACAACAAAGCTCTGCATCATTAATTGCGCCCACAGACTTGGTCCCACCTTGAGTCAAGCTATTTCACAATCTGATTTTCTTTGCCTACAGGCTTATACTGAAATTATCCCATCAAAGATCAACTATCTTATCACCAAATTCAATATTTTCTTAGTTTAAAACCTCCCGTATGTCATTTACCAGCAATAATTAACCCTTTTTCAAATTTCTCTACTTGGACAAAATGATACGGAAAAAATATATATATCCTCTTGGCTTAGAGGATTATGATGGAAAAAATAACACATTTAATATTTTAAATTTAACTTTTTTTGTCTTGTCTTCTCAAATACTTCTGTAGTCTGTAGAATAGAGACCACGCCTGATATTTTTTGGTATCCTTAATGTCTAGAAGACTTTGTGACGCCCATATTAACAATTCAGCATACACCTCTGAAGACACAAAACGTGTCTTAATAGATTCAAGACAAACAGGAAGAGAAGTATATGCTGCTCAACTTCTCAACTGCTTTTACAAATTATTGTTTAGGAATTGTTTACTCTTCTTAAAATAATTCCCGAACCACTCATTTAAATGACAAGTTCCTGGGAAAATCACAAGGCACAAATTGTGAGGGCATGAACTATACCTGTTGAGTATGTCATTGATTAACATATCTATTATCAGTAGTGATGGCGTATTTGGTCACTGATAAAACATAAGAATAAACCAGTCAATAGATAACATATACATATATATAATATATATGGACACACACAGACACACACACACACACACTCTGCACTTGTGCTGCCCTTCCAGGGCCAGTGTACATTCCTCCAATTGGAAGGAGGGAAGAGAAGGGAAGGGAAAGGAAGAGGAAGGGGCAGGGGAGGGGGAGGGGAAGGGAAGGAAGGGAAGGACTAAGATATACTCCACAATTCTAGAATACATTTGGCCACACATAAACTTCCTCCCAAAAGAAACAAAGCAAAGAGCTTTTTAAAGTTTCCTTTTTAGGAGTTAAATGTATCTATAGATTGCTTGCTATAGTTAAAATTCTTGTCAAAAAAAGGTTAACTTTTTTATAAAGCTAACACCAATTCATCCACACCCTTAGGATTTAGTGTACAGACAGGGTGTTCTCACTCTGGTGAAAAAGTCAAAAAATATTTTTTTATCCCTAGAAATGATGTCTTAGGAGTACAGGTTTGGAAAAAATCAGTGCCAGCCTCATTTAGCACCCTCATTTGTGCTTGATTATTTATTATTTCCTCGGATCTGATAATGATATGTTAAGGTAGATTGCAGTTTTACTCATATCAGCATAACTTTTGCCAACTCGTTGGTAAGAAAGCCACATCTTCTTGTGACTTGAAACTTAACACACCCTCCATGAAGTCACTGTGAGGGATGAAAGGACTCACATAATACCATTCTTGCCCACTCACTTTTATGGTTATAACTGCATCTAAAAGTCAACGTGGCTGTCACTGATCCATCTTGGCATTCTGGCTAATCCTCCAAGTAGTCGATCTTGCTGCTTTAAACCATCAGTATCTGTAGTGCAAGTATGTCAAGCAATAGGAATAGGGAGTTCAGCATTTCATTGGCTGTCTAAATCAATCATTTTTTGAGCATGAATAAGTCATGCTTAAATGGATGGCTTCAGCTTACATTTGGAAGCACTTGTGTGAGGAGAAGGTTGAAAAGTAGAATAAATTCAGGTTTGGGAAAGCCACATTGCATTCTCCTTTAGCCAGTCTCATTTTTTTTTTCTTTCTTCTACCAAAAATGATAGATATACAATCATTTTAATACAAATCCTGCTTAAGTCTCCTGAAACAGATTTAATGGAACAGCTTGCGATATTCCAGCAGAGAACTCATTAAGGAAATTCAAGATTCTGTAATCAGAATGGTGTTGCTGCCTTTCAGAACTCGAGATGATCGATGGAAAGGTCTCGCTATGCATGTTTACCAGCAGGCAGGTGTATTTCATTCTCTTGATCCCTTAAAGAACAGTTGAAGGATTTTTTTAGCATTAACTTCTCTCTTTGCAGTTCCATCATCAATCTGTAATTCATTTCAGGAAGTGCTTTGGCTGGGCGTCTGTCGCCGTGAGTATTTCATTGGTTTCTTTTGAAGGTCACGCTTTTGTATGCTTCTTGTATAGCCAGAGTTGAGATTTTGCCAAGAGCAACGAGTTATGTGCTGAGGGATCAACCTACATTTCTTCAATTTCACATTTTCCATAGCCTCTGCCATTTTTAGTTGCATATAAATACAGGAACACCTCACTGCCCCAAAGGAAACCTTAGCCATCAGGAATATAGCTGAGGAATGAAAATGAAGACAAAAACAAGACCTCCGTGCCGTAATGCATGCCCTGAACTAATACATGTAATGTTTAGGGGGAATTTCCAAAATTCTCATTCAAAGTTCTCTTCCTTGTATTTTAGAACAGTGTCAGTAAGCCTAGTGGTATAATTTCCTGTTCCATGTCAGATTAGAAACATCGAGCTAGACAACCTGGGAAAGAAAGTCAGGAACTGTATGGGAAGAAAAGCGGGCAACATTTACAGTAGAAAAAGTGTGATTGTCTAGCAGTAGGAGGGAAACAAAATTCACAAATTACATTGCATTCATATAATAGAATACTATATCGCAAACAAACTGGATTATCTAGAGCAGGAACCAGCAACATTTTGCAGTAAAATATCAGAGAGTAAATATTTTAGTCTTTGTGGGCCATAGAGTTTCTGTCACGGTTACTCAACCCTGCTGCTATAGCACAAAAGCAGCCATAGCCAATATATAAGCCAAGCTATGTTCCATGGTTAATATCGCAATAAAACTTTATTTACAAAATCAGGCAGCAGTCCAGGTTTGGCCTGCAGGCTCTAGTTTACTAGTCGCTGATGTAAACTGAAGAAATATAGACAAGTCTCAAAATATAATTTGAAGTGACAAAAGCAAGTTCTTGAGTGATATATATTTATATGGGGTGATATCATATACTTATTAAAGTATAAAAAAGATGTGACATTTCAGTATATAGTGTTTATAAATACACATATCCTAAAAGCATAAGTGCACTTAAAAATTAATAAATACAATATCCAGAATAATGATTAAATCTAGAGGGAAAGCTTATGGGATGGGGAAAAAGAAGGAGTGTCAACTATTTCTGTAATGCCCCTTGTCTTCTTAAATTCTGTGTTGGCTACAAAGCTGTTCATTATATTATTCTCTATACATTTTCGTATGCCTAAAATATTTCATAATCAAAACAACCAATATTTTAATTCAAGCAGCATAACATGCTGGGGCAATATAATAGGGGTAAACAATGAGTTATGCAACCTAGTACCTCTGAGTTTTTCAACAATCTGTATGCAGCAAAAAGATCATGCACATAATTACAAATTTGAGATGAAAATGAAAAATATTTAGTACAGACTTTTGTTAAAGAATCCAAAGACATTTTAAATATATTTGAGGCAGGAAAAAAATGTTGACACTTTGAGCTAGAATATTATGATGCTTATAGTACTTTCTGTTATTATAATCATGTATGTAGAACATCTCATCTTTGATTTTCCTAATAAAGAGTTTTTATTACATTTCAGTTTTTGTTTTTTTTTTTGTTTTTTTTTTTTTTGAGATAGACTCTCACTTTTGTTGCCCGGGCTAGTGGCGTCAGCTTAGCTCACAGCAACCTCAAACTTCTGGGCTCAAGTGATCCCCCTGCCTCAGCCTCCTGAATAGCTAGGACTACAGGCATGCGCCACCATGCCCAGCTAATCTATATTTAGTTGGCCAATTAATTTCTTTCTATTTATAGTAGAGACGGCGTCTTGCTCTTGCTCAGGCTGGTTTTGAACTCCTGACCTTGAGCAATCCACCCGCGTCAGCCTCCCAGAGTGCTCGGATTACAGGCGTGAGCCACCGCGCCCAGCCACATTTCAATTTTTTTTATCTAGTCAACATTATTTAGGAGATTTATATACATACATACATATGTATTCGGATATACCCTCAAAATGTCAGGGAGTCCCTCTTTGGCTACTTTATATAAAAGTGACTATGTAAAAAGTGGCATTGTGCAGGCTTACTTACTTATTGTAAGTGGCTCTTGAGTAGGTTTTAATCAAAAGGGTATATAATTTGCAAATCAGGGAATTTGTGAAAGTTATTTCACTATTAGTTGTCTCAATAGTACTTTAAATACCGTTACCAGGCAATACGCTCATTAGCAAAGTAAACAAGTAAAATAAGTACAGTAAGAAGGATGCACGTGGAGGAAATTTTTTCTTCTAAATGCACAGTTTTAAAGATTGTTCTTGAAAGTATAGAATTTTTTTCTGGTTGCTAGGAATCAGAATAACAAACCTATAGAATTATGTCCT
>VSMD01103970.1:0-11916 GCA_008750895.1 Mirza zaza
GGCTGCTGCACTGGGGGAGGGGCGACTGCACTGAGGGAGGGGCTATTGCACTAGGGGAGGGGCTACTGCACTGGGGGAGGGGCTACTGCACTGGGGGAGAGGTGCTGCGCTGGGGGAGGGGCTACTGCACTGGGGGAGGGGTGCTGCACTGGGGGAGGGGTGCTGCATGGGGGAGGGGCTACTGCACTGGGGGAGGGGCGACTGCACTGAGGGAGGGGCTATTGCACTAGGGGAGGGGCTACTGCACTGGGGGAGGGGCTACTGCACTGGGGGAGAGGTGCTGCATGGGGGAGGGGCTACTGCACTGGGGGAGGGGTGCTGCACTGGGGGAGGGGTGCTGCATTGGGGAAGGCTCCCACCGTGACATCTGCAAGCAGCAGCAAAGTTAGGCAGAAAGGGGCTTTTCTTTCACAGGGAGGAGGGAACAGGACTAGAGAGGGTGGGCGTGGGGGGTGAAAGGTGGAGGGGCCATGGGAGAACACTTCGCCCCAAGGCCGGCCTGTGCTGGCGGCTGTCTGTGGGCCCAGGCTGAGGGCAGGCCAGAGTCCAGAGTCTGGGGACAAGGAGGGAGGCGGAACCAGTTTCACAGCAAGCACTCTGTCCCCACTTGGGTCAGTGGGGACGAGATGGTTCGGCTGGTCATTTGTGAGACAAAGAAGTGGCATCTGGAGGGGCTGTGCCTGGCCTCGTCCCAGGGAAGCAAGGGGGTGTCTGTGGGCCTCACCTATGTCAGGTAGGGAAGGATGGTGGCTGTAGGGAGTCCTTTCCAAGAGCACGGGTGGGCGGGGATTTCTTGAACAGTCACAGTTTATCGGGACCGCAGGCCTCAGGCCCACGAACGCCGCCTCTGGCACACTGTGGACCCCCCAGGGCTCCTCGAGCAGGACTCTGAGCCCAGGCCCAGCAAGAGTCCCCGGTTCTGCCGGGGCCTGACCAAGGAGCGCAGGTTGAGGGACTGTCACACAGAAGGGCCCGTGGCCCTGACCTGGGACGGTGCTGCTGCCCATGCTGAGGGCTGCGTCTGTGCGAGGTGACCCTGGGAGAAGAGCAGGGGTCCCTGGAGGTGGGACGGGCGAGGATCACGCAGGGAGCAGCCCGGCCCACCTGAGCAAGCCCCCCGAGCCCGCCGTCCTCACTTCCTGGAGGAAGTCGCAGGCTGCAACCTGCTTCCCGCCTTACTGTCCGATCTCAGCTCCGGAGGAGCGAGTCGGGGACTCTGCCTTCCCCGGGGGGTACCGGGGCTGGGCGGGACCCCTGGCCTTGATCCTTCTCTGTGTGCACAGTTCTCTGGGCCGTCCACTGTGTCTCGAGGCACTGTCCCTCCAGTAATAGGATAAAAGCCTATATGCCTGGATTTAGAAGAACAGACTTCAGGCATGTCTGAGACCCACGAGATGCCATCCAGAGACACTGGAGGCAAAACCAGCCCTGCCCCTGCACAGCTCGCGGACAGGGGAGCTGCTTAACCTTCCCGGCTGAGTCTCGCCTCTGGTCCTGCGGGGTGAGACCAGCTTCCGCATGGGGCTGCTCTGAGGACTGAGCAAGTTAGTGTTACGAGGCGCTGGGAACAGCGTCTGGTGTGTAAGTGCTCTCTAAGGGTGCGTGAAATACATTTAACACGAGCGTTTTCCTATCCTTCCAGTTGCAAGCGATTTCTACCTGCGGTCACGGTGAGGCTGCACGAGCGTCCCCAGAGAAAGTGCCCATCCCCACCCTCTCCCTGCCTGGCGTTCCCGATCCCCTCAGCATCAGGATGCTTAGCGAGACACAGCCTTGTCAGCTTGGGCATGAGACGCCGCCCACGGCATTCAGGAGGGAAAATAAATGGTTCCTTTCTGTCTCTCTCAGACACTGTGGTGCCCCCAGGGGGTGCCACACCGAGATGCTCCACAGTGGCTTTCCTGGGACGTGGGAAGATACACACAGAAAACCCCTGAGTCTGGAGGACAGGGAGGCTGGCAAGGCGGGGCCCGGGCTTCCCCTGGGGCTCAAGGCTCAGAGCTGCTGCCACCGCACCGGCCACCGAGAGCGATCCCAGCACCTACTCCGCTCACCCTGCACGCGCCCCCTCTCCCGGCCTAGCCCCTAGTCTGTCCTCTCCTCAGTCCTCACGGGCTCGCCAGGGCTGCATATCCCGTGGGCTGTCAGATTCCACTTCCCAAAGCCCTCCCCGCCCCTTGCTAGTCCTCTACTGCCTCGCCGTGTATTCGTCAGACCTTGTGCGCAGGAAAACACCTGCACAGCGCGGCGGCAGGTGCAGAGCGGGCGGGGCAGAGAGTCTAGCTGGGGGAAAAGACAGAGATGTATGAAGCATCATGGCCACGGAAAATGCAAGTAATGCTTCCAGGTGTCAGGAAGGGGGGATGGAGCCACGCCTGAGTAAATGCCCAGTGGGTGGGTGAGGTCACTGGAGCAGGGAGTCAGGTGAATGTGGACAATAGCTTCTATGGGTCTCAATTTTCACATCTGTGAAATGGGAGTGATAATAGCCCCCATGTTACAGGGTTGTTATGATGATTCAATGAATTTGTACACATAGTGCCTGGCAAGGATGGTGGTTGGCACATAGTAGGTGCCTTTATTATCACCTTCATCATTATCATCATCACCACCACCATCTCTGTCACCATCTTCACCACCACCATAACCATCATCACTACCATCATCATCATCACCATCATTACCATAGTCACCACCATCACCATAGTCACCACCATCACCATCATCACTACCACCATCACCATCACCATCACCATCATCACTACCACCATCACCATCACCATCATCATCATCATCACTACCATCATCATCACTATCATTACCATAGTCACCACCATCACCACCATCACTACCACCATCACCATCACCATCATCATCACCATCACCATCACCATCACCATCTTTACCATCATCATCACCACTACTAATATCATCATCACCATCATCATCATCATCACCATAATCACCACCACCATAACCATCATCACTACCATCATCATCATCACCATCATTACCATTGTCATCACCATCATCACCATCACCATCTTCACCACCACCATCTTCACCACCACCATCACCACTATTAGTATCATCACCATCATCATCATCACCATCACCATCTTCACCACCACTATCTTCACCACCACCATCACCACTATTAGTATCATCACCATCATCATCATCACCATCATTAGCATTCTCATCACCATCACCATTGTCACTACCGTTTATCATCACCATAATCACCACCGTCAATATCACCATCATCCCCATCCCAAACATCATCACCACCACCACCACCACCACCATCATCATGATCGTCATATTCACAGTTATCACCATCATCATCATCATCCACATTTCCAACAATAGTATCATCTTTATCATCACCCTCATCCCCACCCTCATCATCACCATCATTATATTCAGCTATCACCATCACCATCATCCCCATTCCTATCATCATCATCATCATCATATCACCGTCATCATCACCATCATCATCCACATTTCCAGCAATAGCATCATCTTTATCATCACCATCATCATCATCGTCCCCATCCCCACCATCATTAACACCATCATCCTCATTTCCACCACCACCACCACCACCATCATCACCCCCATTATCGTTGCCACCATCAGTACTGTCACCATCATCACCACCAGCACTATCGTCATTGCTGTGCCCCAGAAGGGAGACGCTGAGCTGGGCTCTAACAGCTGGGCTACACTGGGACAGGAAGGAGGGACAGGGAAGCAGGTCAGGCAGGTGGGAAGAGAGAGTTAGGGGTAGTAGGGAATGGAGGCTCAGGAGGCGCAGGATTCCTGGAGGCCATTGGGATTAAAGGGTCATCGGCAGAGCCTGATGGCAAAGTCACCTGGGGCCACCTCATAACAGCCTGTAGGAGACCAGGGACCCTCCCTGTTCCCTCCTCCCCCAGCCTCTCTTGCTCCTGGCTTTGCCCTTCTCTTCTTGAGACCCAAGCCCGGGAGGAACCAGCACCCCACCTCCGGAGCCCCTCCACACCACCGTCCTGCCACATGTGGGGACACAGCAGCAGAGGCCCAAGCGTCCTGCCGGGGGCAGCCTCTTCAGGCCACCCACACGTGTGCCTTCCTTCACGGGGCATGCCCCTCCCTAGCAACCTCCCCCCTGCTCCCCGTGGCTTAGCGGAAGGGCATCCGGTTCCTGCTTAGAGGCTGATGGAGAGGTCCTCCCGGGCTGGCGGCGAGAATGGTGTGACCATGAGCTGGCAGACAGCAGACGTGGGCTCTGGCTCCAGAGCACTGTAATCGGAATAATGTGGGAGTTGATTTGTTCTCTCCAAAATGCACCATTATTGTTAGATTTCCCACTGGCTAGCTTTGGCAACAGTCATTTATGTCTCCTTGCCACCTGAGGGGAATCGGCCCTTTCTTGAGCGGGCACACAGCGTCTCCCGGCCAGGCTGCAAATGCCTTATTACGGCTCTCAGCTGCACGCTCCGGCTCTGTTCTCACTCCGGGTCACATTTCATTTTGGTTTAAATAATGAATCCAGCAGACTGGAGATTAGAGGCATTAAATGATTTTTGCTCCCAGGAAATGGATGCCTGTCCAAGGTGCAAACTCACGGGCAGCTCAGGGGACCTTCTGTGCTCGTGGAAGGGACGGACTGAACTGGGTGAGCGCGGCTAGGCCATGGCTTAGACTTGCTGTCAGAGAGGTGGGGAGGGCGACGGCCAGGCAGCTTGGCTGGGACGACAGACACAGGGAGGCGTGTCCCTGGCATCTCGAGGCAGCCAGGGGCTCCCGGGGTGCAGAGAGAGGTGCCCTCAGCCTTCATGGGAGGCAGGAGCAGCCCTTGTCCCATTGCACATCTTCGAGTGCTTTGTTGATAGTCTCCACGTGGATGGGCACCTGGGCTGGCTTTGCTGCCCCTGTCGTGCAGAAAACTGGACACAAAGGTTCGGAGACGCCCGACTCAAAGCACATCGTCAGAACCTCCCATGGCCAGGGCCAGATGGCAGACCTGCGCTCCGTCCCCCTCACTGGCTCAACGTCCCTCTCCTCTCCCAAAAGAGGAGCTGGGAGTCCAATGCACCCAGACGAGAAGCCCCAGGTGCTGTGTCTGTAGGAGCAAAACTCAGGCCACTCTCCGCATCCTGTTCAGAGGGGGACCCGAGCCCTACTCCCCGTTGACAGAGGGACCATCCCACTGGTAAGCCATAGCTGTAAATCTCAGGGTCGTTCTGAACGCTCCAAGCCTCAGCTTTCTAATCTGTGCAGTGGGGCCACAACGTCGGCCCTGCAGACTGTGACTCTGATAGGAGAGTGTGCACAGAGGCCCCTGAGCCGATGTCACAGTTGGATGACAGCAAGCAGAAAGGCAAGCCATGGGCAAGGCGCTTCCTGCTCTCCCATCCCTTGTTGGGACTCGCCCCTGAGCAGCTCAGGACAGAGCTGGTGACGTGGCCCCCGTGCAGTGGGGCAGGAAGAGCTCGCACTTTGCCAGCGCTCCCCGGAGACGAGAGATCGCTCCCGTGACTAGCCAGCCTGCACGGAAAATAGGTGTCACCCGGGCAGATGGCACTTCCCACTGAGCAGACTAATGTCCGTGTGTGCCGAGCGGCTAACAACAGGCCCAGGAGCAGGGAGCCAGGTCCCCACTTCTCAGGCAGCTGGCCTGACTCGGCCACACAGGGAGCCTGTGTCACTGGAGCCACAGCCCCCAACAGGGCTGGCCCACTGTGGACATCCTTTGCCCCCCACCTCGCCTCTTGGTCCCAAGCCCCCTCCCTGGCATTCTCTTGTCTCAGGCCCCGGCTTGGACTCTGAGGTGCCTGCCCGAGGTTCGGCTTGGCCACCCAGGTGTCCTCAGGTGCACGGCCCCCTCCAGGTCCAGCCTGGTGCTCAGCCAGCTCCAGCCCAGCCGAGGGCTCCCACTAGCGCAGCACCAGGTACATCGAGGAGCCTCAGGACGGGACGCCCCAGCGCTGGGCTGACACGTGCGTCGGGCGGCAGGCAGGGCTGGCTCAATCCCCATCCTGCTCCTTCCTGACCACGGCTGCAGGCATCTCGCTGTGCTTTGAGAATCCCGACTTTCTGATTTGTGAACGGGTGACAGTGAGTTTCCCAGGGGAGCGGCTGCTCCCACATCTGTCACCTCCCACCCCACCCTCACCGTGGCCTGGATGCCACCCCACCCTCTCCAGCCCGCTGAGGTCACCTGAGCCTGCCAAGGTCACCTCCGCTGTTGCTAGACTAGACAGACACGTTATAGCCCCTGCCTGACTTCTAACCTCAGCACCACTCGGCACGTTTCCCCACCACGTTCGTTCCCGGAACCCCCTCTTCTCTCGGCTTCCAGGACCCCACATTCTCCTTCCTCCCCTCCCGCCTGGGTCACTGCAGCAACAGGCACCTGTGTCCTCACGGGTCCAGAGACTGGAAGTTCAAGGTCAAGGTTCTGGCCCGTTGGGTTTCTGGAGAGGGCCGTCCTCTCGGCTGGGAGACGCCACCTTGTCTCTGTGTCCTCACGTGGCCTTTCCCCGGTGCATGCAAAGAGAGGGCAAGAGGAAGGGAGGGTGCACAGTCCGGTCTCTCTACCTATGAGGACGCTGACCCTGAGGGATCCAAACCCCACCCCCACGCCCCCTCTTAACCCTGCTCATTGTCTCAGCGTCCTCATCTCCAAATGCAGCCACCCCGGGGGTGGGGGTGGGGCTCCCACGTGTGACTTGAGAGGGGACACAGCCATTCAGTCCACAGCCCCTCAGGAAGAGGGGTGCTCCTCAGGCACTGGTGCTGGAAATGCAGCCACTGGGAGGGAGGGAGGGACGGAAGGCTCGACCTAATTTTACACCTGTTAACGTGAACACGTGGCGGGTGGCTGTGGCGTGGCAGTGCAGGTCTGCATGCATGCTCCCTACACGATCCCGCCCCAGGGCAGCGCTCAGAGGCAGGCGGGGGAGTGGCGGGCTTCGGAGCGCACAAAGGGAGGCTCCAGGTGTGTCCCGATGGAGGCGTCGGCCTGGCGGGGCCGAGGCGGCTGACCAGGGCAGGTGTGCCGTGGGACTGGGTAGCGGGGATAATCGGAGCTGGAATATGAGCTGGCCGTGGGCACGAAAACTAGGGAAGCTGTCAGAGACTGAGTGAGTCCTGGCCGTCCGGGCGGATGGCTACTGGGGTGGTCACTGGGCCTCCTGGACGGTTGCTAGAGACAGTCGCTGGCTGGCGGCAGGGTGGCCTCCCGGGCCGGCTCCTGCAGATGGGGGCAGTTTCAGGGCAGGCGGCTACAGGTCGTGGGTCAGAGCCCTACTCTCCGTATGGCCCGGCCATTGTCCCTTGTGTGCTCAGCCTCTCATCAGACAGCGCCTGCCACCAGCACCCTCTGCGTGCCCACTCCGCAGGCAGCTTCCCAGCATGCTCATGGGACCCGCTGCCGGCTTGACCTCCGACGCTTCATGTATGTGCCGCAGCTGTCATGCGTGTGTGTCATGCAGGGATGTGTGTTATGCCGGGTGTCGGGGTGCTCCCGGGAGGGGTCCCGGCGCTGACACCCCAGAGGTGCTTCGGGAGCAGGTGCTAGAGGGGGACCTGCAGGGCCCAGGTGGGGGGGATGCCCTGGGGAAGGCCAGGGAGGGGAGCAGGACGCTGTCCCCAGAGCCCAGGCTCCTCAGCTGGGCCCCGCGTGCCCGCCGGGAAGCACTTTCATTTTCCTCTTAATAGAGAATGATGATCGAGACCTACTTCCTATTTTTTTTTTGAAATTTATGCTGAAAAGAGTATTAGGAATGAAACATCAATGGAATGTGAAAAATGCACTCCACGTCGAGCTCCCATTTGTGAAATCGCTCGAGCTCGGGGACGGTCGGGGAAGGGCCCAGCCGTGCCCAGAAACAGCCTTCCCGCCGTGCTCCCGGCCGGTGGCCACCGGGCCAAGCGGACAAATATTGTATGTGCTTTAATTTTCTCATCATCACTTGATGCTCTGACTCATCTTGTGTTTTATTTTTCTATTTCATAAATACTAAACGTGAGTATTCTTTTCCCTAAGGAGAACGAGGCTTCCCGTTGCTGTTCGGTGGCTGGTCCCTCCCACCCATGAGCCCATGAGCTGTGATGCTATGACACACAAATGCTCCTTTGAGTCACCTGTGGCTCCCACTGCCCTGAATCGGCGAGGGCTCTGCAGGGTAGGAGAGCCAGGAGGACATGTGTGTACGTGCATAAAGGTTAGTACGAGGCACGGCTCGCACAATGACGGAGGCAGGCAAGTCCCCTGCTGCAGGTGAGTCGGCGAGCTGGGGGCCGGGAGGGCCTCGAGCTATCCGTTTGGGTCCTGCCGAAGGCAGCAGGCTGGACACCCAGGGCAGCTGATGATCCAGCCCAGTACAAAGGCAGGAAAGAGCTGAGACCCAGTCGGGTTGACTCGACTCGTAGGATTAACTCTCACCCTGCCTGGCCCTGGCTGCCCACGCCCACGTGGCCTGAGCCCGGCCTGCATGATTTGGAACACAGTCTCATTCTTCTATTTCCCCAACCCGCCCCTTGCAGACTGTCACAACCAGGCCGGGTCCCCTTATTCCTTTCTTCTCTTTCCACCTGGCTCTCGCCCCCACCCCTTCCTGGGCCCTGTCCCCCCTTCTGGGCCCTGGCCCCTCAGAACGTGAGCTGAGCCTGTGCAAAGCCACTGCTGTTTCATCACGGCCCCCTCCCGTGCCCGCACCTACCCCCGGGCTTGCCCACTCCCCACAAGGCAAAAGCCGCTTGCAGAGTGACAAGGGTGCCTGTCGGCGTGTGACACAGTCTCCGCTTCCTGCTAACACCAACAGTTAGCCCTCTGGGGACAGGCAGCCCCACTGTGTCCCCACTTCCAGAGAGGAGTAACGCGGAGACCCAGACAAGGCCAGCGGGAGCCCCGTGGAGGCTCAGAGCCGCATTCCCGAAGCTTCATGTAAGTGTGGCTGTCCTGCCCCGCCCTGGGCCCCCCAAGGCCGTAACACCGTCTTCTACGGTTACGCTTTTCAAAACTCATAACTGACAAAGCAACGCAGCAGTGCTATTAAAGGAATTTAAGAGGCATTACAAGCCCCCGCTAATCCCACCACCCTAACACAGCTACTATTTTTACTTGGAATAATAAGGTCTTCATTTAAAATCTCCCCATTAGTGAAATGCATGTGCTCTAAGGGAAGACGAAACCGTGTGCGGCAGAGCAGAATACACTCAGGTCCCGAGCAAGCCCCACCCCTGCCGGGCAGGATCCCCCGCAGCCCCGGGAAACGGGGACCCGTGCGGGGAGAGGCGGCCAGGAGGCGGCCAGGGTCTTCCAGACTGCAGGACGACCCAGTGGTGGTCCAAGCCATCCTTTGGAAAGGCTGAAAGTGGGGCTCAGTCCTCTGCAAAAGGGTTTGCAAGGAGACTGGAAACGGGAAGAGCCTCTAGGTCATCCCGCAAGGAAGCAGGGCCCTGACCCGCCCTCCGTGGCCTTCTCACCACTGGGCCTGTGGGGGCCTGTCCACCTGCCCCATGAGGCCACGCACCCCGTAAAGGCAGGGCTCCCCTCTGATCCTCTCCTGGACGGCTGCGTCACCGAGCGGTGTCCCACCGGTGTTTGTGGTGAGCGAAACAGTCCCGAGAACCCGACGTACGACCCCGGGAGGAAGCCGCCGTGAGAACCCAGCCGCGGTGTTGTCGCAGCCCAGCGGCCACGGCGCCGTCTCCGGGCCCGTCCGTCACCGGCGGAGAGATGCGCAGCCCCCCGGGTGGACAGGGAGACGCTCCGGGGACGGGTCCCCAGGCCGCGTGTCCTCACAGGCTTGCGCCTTCCCTGGGGGCTGCCCCGCCCGCCGCGGCCGTGGTGCTCAGAAGCCTCGGGAGACACGGCCTGGTCCTCACTGGCCCGGGATGGCGGGTGGCACAGGGCGTGAGACTGGGCTTGGAGGCGGGGCCCCGGCGGCAGCATGAGGGGAGGACTTTGGCCTGTGGATAATAAACGTGACCAGACATCAAACGCTTTTCCCTTCTTCCGGGAAGGGCGGTGTGACGTAGAATAATAAAGAAAGGGTTGAAGGAGGCGCCAGTACTGTACGTGCTCATCTTCAATGAGACGGGCGCGGCATTATTGTTCTAGGTAACCGCCTGTTCCCTGAAAACTGAGGGACCCCCCCAGTTGGTCCTCACCCGTCCCCCGACGGCCCGTGGGTTGGGTCCAGCCATTCTCAGCCCCCGCCCCGCGCTTTCCCCTCCTAACCAGTTTGCTCCTGCGCTGAGCAAACACTTTTAAAAATAAGGAACTCGGGCCTTTCTCTAATTAGATAATTTGAAATAGGGCCAAATGAGGATGTAGCTATTTTTACATGCCCCGTCTTTATTCTCTGCTTGGAAAATTATTAACAGAACTAATACCTTGGACGGCAAAGGGCGGTATTTATTCCCCCATTAAATCGGTAACAACTCTGCCTGGCTAAAAATAGAGGCGCGATGAAGAGATGTGCAAAGCTCCTTCTCCTTTCCCAGGTAGCTGATACTCGCGCCAAGGTGAACGTGGGGCAGGATCACTCACCTTGGGCCACCCTGGGGGCCACCAGCTTCACCCTTCCGCACACAGCGCTCTCTGGGGGTCGCTTTCTGACTGACACCCCCCCCCGGCTCAGTTCCCCATGATATAAACCTTCCCTGTAGCACCTCAAGTCTCTCTTTTATTGAACCGAGCGTGTTTTCAATGTTGGTTAGTGACGGGACGTCCCTTCCAGTCCCGGACTGAGAACAGACCCAGTGCAGTCTGGGGGACGCAGAGATGAAAGGCTCGGTCCGCCCCTGACAAAGCCAGTGGACTGGTGGGGCAAGATCAAGTCATTGCAGCTCGTTCCGGTGAGCCCCAAAGCAGAGGCGTGGGTCCCAGGTCCCCGCTGAGCTGTTGTCTTTCCAGGAGGTTCTGTGGTCTGCCTGGGCTGGGGGCAATAGGATCGGAGGCCCGGAAGGAAGCAGGACCCTGACCAGGCAGAGGGCGTGGGCAAAGGGGTCTCTGGGTCTCCAGGGCTCGGGTTTGCATGGAGGGTAGCAGCAGGAAAGAGGGAAACCCCACATTTCACCCCAGACATCTCTCCCGTGCCCCTCTCTGCTTCAGAGCCACCCCCTGATCTGCCCTCCTCAGCCTGGGTGCTGGCCCAGGTCACTTGGAACCACTTGCCTGGGAAGGGCTCGGATGCAGGAGGACGGGAGTGAAAAGTCACTCTCTGGCGTCTGACGGCTCAGGCCTATGCTCCTCGTGCTCCCTCCCCCCGGGCCACCCTGTGTGGCAGACGCCAGCACGCAGTCACAGCGTCACAGGACACTGCCTCCGTGGAGCCCTCACCCATGCTGGCAGCGACCCCACCCCAGGGACTCTGCCCGGCTGTGCCCCTCAAGGCTGCCCGCCGCGGCTCCCCTCGCCTGGCTCAAAGGCCCTGGGGCAGCCAGTCGTTCTGTTTTGCTCATCAGTTTGTCCCCTGCGCCCAGAGCAGCACCAGGGGCCTTGTTCCTGTTCAATAAAGATGTGTTGAATGAATGAATGAATGAACTCCAAAGTCAGCCAGGGAGTTAGGCGTGTGCGGATAATAAGCACCGGGCATTGCCTGAAATGTGGGAACTGTAGACAGACGGTGAGGGGACCCGCTCCCCGTAATCGCTCCTTCCAGATGGGGGTTCAGAGTCAGGGGGAAGGCAGGCACGGTCCCGTTGGTGATGTGGGGACACAGGTGTGAAAGTGTCCCAGCAGTGAGGTGCTGCAAGACTCCTGCCCACCCCAGCTTCTCCTGCACCCTGCAGGAGGGACTAAGGGTCCCTTCCCTGGCTCCGGGCCAGCCCCTCCCCCACCAGCCAGCCCCTCCCCACCAGCCAGCCCCTCCCCCACCAGCCAGCCCCTCCCCCACCAGCCAGCCCCTCCCC